>ONZH01021864.1:0-56908 GCA_900303285.1 Rhinella marina
CAGACCCCATCAGACCTTATATCAACCAGAGGATAGGTCATCAGTATTTAAGTCTCAGAAAACCCCTTTAACTTTATATTCAAATGCCCTTGATTGGATACTCTAATGCAAACAGTGTGGTGGCGTCATACAAATTTTTCACGCTGTTCTTTGCAAGTCTAGTTAAGAAATATCACACGTCAGCAGCATCGTATGGAGTGTCAGATCAGAAGGAGACATCTGTTCCCTGTGCTGGCAAAGAGGGGTCACTATTGAGGTATTTCAGCACTGACAGTGACGGCCTGGAGACGTCAGTAAGGAGTTCTTGCTACTGGTGTGTCTGGAGGCACCGTGAACTGAGAAGACCACATTTCAACATGTCTCTACAGAGCCCCGTACAGGCAGATGTACTATCCCACAATCTATGGCTGCTTATCTTTACCCCTTACTGTCTGATTCTATCGTTTTTTTCTTTTATAACACCGTAAGAACAATCGTTGTAAGACAAAAATATTATACCTTTATTGGCTAACAAAAAAATTTATGTTTGCAAGCTGTCAGAGCACAGAGGCTCCTTCCTCCAGTAAATGAAATTTGTATCTGTATTGTTTCATTGGTATACAGCCTGACGAAGGACTCTCTGTGCTCTGACGGCTTGCAAACAGACATTTTTTTTGGTTAGCCAATAAAGGTATATTATTTTTGTCTTTTGAAGTATTTAACGTCACAAATATTGTCTTTTTAACACAAACGTATTTAACATCACATAGATTTTTCTGGCTAACACAGTACCACATTATTTTGGCAATACATCACCATAACAGCAAAATAGTCCTGTTACTTTTCGGTGAAAATGAAAACTTGCAACCATGAAAAATCAAGGTTCATCCATCTGCAGGAGGATTTACAAGAGGAAGCAATCTCTGTGGGAAATACAGTACATGTGCATTTCACATGTTTTCCATAGTTATGTTTCTGTTTTTCTCATTGTAGTTTATGGAGAAAATTATCAGTTATGGAGCAAAAGAAAACTGCAAGGCAACAGGCCATCTGTCAACAGATTTGTACCTATGACACTGGCTGACCTGTTACATGTGCACTTGGCAGCTGAAGGCATCTGTGTTGGTCCCATGTTCATATGTGTCCGCATTACTGAGAAAAATGATGTTTTGATATATGCAAATGAGGCTCTAGGCGCAATGGGGGCGTTGCCATTACATCTAGAGGCTCTGCTCTCTCTGCAACCGGCGGGCCCTTTGCACTTTGATTGACAGAGCCAGGCAGTATAAACATCATATTCCTGGTCCTGTCAATAAAAGATCAATGGGCGCAGCAGTTCCAGAGAGAGCACAGCCTTTAGGTGTAACTGCAACGCCCCAGTTGCTCCTAGAAGCTCATTTGCATATGTTATGTTTGGACACATATGAACATGGGATCAACACAGGTGCCTTCAGCTGCCAAGTGCCCTTTAACAAAAGTGTATAGTCTTCTTGACTTACATCTATATTAAAGGGATTATCCCATGACTAATGGAAAAAAAAAATCAGACATCATACAGTACATGACAATCTCTTCCTAACAAAGCTAGAACCAGCCCTGTACCTCACATGGATCCAGAGATCTCCCCATTCATTGCTCTGCTAGATTTATATCAATCTGACAGCCCAAGGGGAGTGTCTGTTCTGCTGCAGCTCAGGGGGTGTGTCTTAGCTCTCCCTATCACAGCTCAGGAGGCATGTCTCAGCTCTCCCTATAACAGCTCAAGGGGGCGTGTCTCAGCTCTCCCTATCACAGCTCAGGAGGCGTGTCTCAGCTCTCCCTATCACAGCTCAAGGGGCATGTCTCAGCTCTCCCTATCACAGCTCAGGAGGCGTGTCTCAGCTCTCCCTATAACAGCTCAAGGCGCGTGTCTCAGCTCTCCCTATAACAGCTCAGAAGGCGTGTCTCAGCTCTCCCTATCACAGCTCAAGGGGCGTGTCTCAGTTCTCCCTATCACAGCTCAGGAGGCGTGTCTCAGCTCTCCCTATCACAGCTCAAGGGGCGTGTCTCAGCTCTCCCTATCACAGCTCAGGAGGCGTGTCTCAGCTCTCCCTATCACAGCTCAAGGGGCATGTCTCAGCTCTCCCTATCACAGCTCAGGAGGCGTCTCTCAGCTCTCCCTAACATCTCAGGAGGCAGTTGAAGTATGAAACTGAGCATGTGCGGCCATCTCAGTGAGCAGGTGAAAGAAATAAGAAAAAGACAAACAGCAGGTGGCGCTATACATACACATGTTATTAAATTACTCAGTGGCTATGCTAAATCTTTAATTACATGCAATTACAAAAGAATTCAAATCCAAGTGCTGGTTTGAAAATTGTAGAATATTTTTTGTGGGACAACCCCTTTAATGTACCAACATATCCTGTCCATAGAGCAGCCTTATTGAGAAGATATATGTCATAACAATGCCCTTGTTGCAGCAGCGACAGGTTAGGCTGTAGTAGGAAAAAAGGGTATCTGTGCACTAGTATTTTAGTTGGATTTATATGTTTAATAAAGGGACAAGAATGTAATATTTTACTTGAAAAGACCTGGTGGAGGTTTATAGTGTTATTACTATACATATTCATAGTGTGACAGGTTCCTGGCCTACTCTAGGTCTTTGTTGTCCTGTGCGATATCAAGAGCATGACATATGGCGTCCGTCTTAATACATATTTCATATGCTTTCTTTCCT
This sequence comes from Rhinella marina, assembly GCA_900303285.1. Taxonomy (NCBI): domain Eukaryota; kingdom Metazoa; phylum Chordata; class Amphibia; order Anura; family Bufonidae; genus Rhinella; species Rhinella marina. Next base: position 2,699 of record ONZH01021864.1, read on the forward strand.
ATGAAGCAACTGGATACACCGACCTGTCAGCAACTGGATACACCGACCTGTCATAAAGATTTAGATAGATTTTTTTTCCAACTGGAAGACAACAGTCCCAGAGCTCTGTCCAGAGGTACCTGGCTCATCAGTGGAGCCCGACATGACAGCTGCAAAAACACAGATCACCTAACCAGTCCCATCTGATTCCGCACAGGTCCCCGGAGCGGCCATTTTATTTACTGTGTATAATTGATTTTCTCATAGTTTGGACAGATAAGAGCGTTTAGAGGGAGGCCATTTTCATGGTAAAGAACAGCTGTTCCTCTGTAAAAAAAACAAAAAAAAAACACATGAATTGAGACATCCATATCCCACTTAGCATCAAATGTGAAGACACCTCGCACTGGGTTACGTGTGTATACGAAGGTCTTGTTACGTGTGTATGCGAAGCATTCTTTCTTCCTGGTTTCCGGTATCTACAAATGACGTGTTGGTTGTATGGATACAGGATGTTCCTATTAAACAAGAATTGTTAACAAGCAATAGTAGTTGGCTTCAGGTATTAGGGTCTGACTCCCCACCTTTCTGTGGTAGGGCAGACAGATACAGATGTTCGAAAAACTGGAAATTCATCATGTAGTCAAACTATGTCCAACGAGACACTCCTTAAGTTCAAGAACATCAACAATGTACAATATTTCACGCCTGCAGCATATCACACGTTAGTGACATATAGCAACAGTTCACAGTGTTCCTAAGCCAAATGCCCTCATGTCAAATAAATGACATCAAAGTACCCCTAAAGTCGTGATCATATGGTGTACTGCCCAGTGCAAGTACCCTAGAGACATGTGCCAAAGGTTGAAAATGTAAGACATATATAATTAAAACATGTTAAATTCTATGCAAGGAAAATGATTAAGGAATATTCCGCCAGATACTGCAAGTCTCTGGAGACATGCTGCTAATTATCTAATGGGAACCGCTATGGGCTCTGCAGCAACCCCAACGTGGGCCAATACTGCCATCTGTATGACTAGAGTGAACACATTACTTTCTGGTGAAATATTTTTAAATGTTAAAGTCAAAAAATAAATAAATGATGTGGAGAAAACATATTCACTCATATCCTGAGCCTGACTCCTAATCATCTAATACCAGAACTTCAACAGGCTGGTATAATAAACTAATGAGTACGACCAAAGGAAATTCAAAATTAATTTCTCTGTTTGATTTGCAGAGGAAAAGGAAGCAGAGTTCCCAGGACCAGGATGATGCCATCAGCGTATGCAGCCTCGGCAGACATGATGTGAGTGCTTGTTTTGTTTTTATTGATTCTTGTATCTTAGAAACTTAAAGAAGAACTCCTGCAAAAATTTTTATTCTCTGACCTGTTAGAAAGGTGCATGATATAATCTGTAGTGATTGTCATTTTCTTATCAGTGACTGTTTCTGTGAGTAAAAACCTCTCTTCTTATTGTAGCTGGGTCATGTGACCAACTCCCTGACCTCCAACTGACCCAGGACAGGAAGCCAGTAACTGCTCTATTCATTCCTATGGGAGCCTCACTTTCAGTCTCATAGGAATACATAGAGAATTAGACTTCCTGTCCACACATAAGTCTATGTGTGAGTTGGTGGGTCTAATTGCTGGTCACATGACACAGATAAGAAACTTCAGGATGATATAAGTCAAAAATTCAGACACTGGTAAGAAAATTACATTCACTACAGATTATATCATGTACATTTCTAGCAGGACATGGAATAAAATTTTTGTCGGGAGTTCTTCTTTAATTGCCACTGAGTCTCCATGTAAGTTGATGGGGCTAGGGCAGGAGTGCAGATATTGCACCTTGTTCTCTATTTACTGTACTTCTATTGAAATGTGACTTGCAACTCGAATTGAGTGCGACTTACAGTAAGTCGCACGACCTGCCTGTGCCTACGGCCGATAGCTAAGATACTTACAATAGAAAGTTGTATTAATATACAATATAGGAGTCACCATGAAAATACAGTGCAGTCTGCGGGCAGCATGTTATAGACCAGAAGGAGCTAAGCAGTAGTTTTATGGGAAGAGATTTATTAAATTTGTTATTTATTCATTTAAATCCATGCTTAGGAGTCATGTAGGTGGTCCTAGTCAGTGACTGATAGCTAAAGACACATGAAGTATAGAGATAGCTGTCAAGCATGAGTAGGACCACCCGCATGACTCCTAAGCATAGAAAAACTGAATCTCTTTCCATGAAACTATACATTAATTTGCACAGTTCCTCCTGCTATATAACATGCTGCCTGCAGATTGCACTACATTATCATGGTGAAAGGTTCCCTTTAAAATTATTTTTTGCATGTATTATTATATTATTGCTTTTTTATTATGATGTACTTAAAGGGGTTGTCTTATGTCGGCAAATAGCATTTATCATGTAGAGAAAGTTAATACAAGGCACTTACTAATGTATTGTATTGTCCATATTGCCTCCTTTGCTGGCTGGATTCATTTTTCCATCACATTATACACTGCTTGTTTCGAGGGGTTATGACCATCCTGCAACTTCAGTGGTGGTCGTGCTTGTACACTATGGGAAAAGGACTGTGGGAGCACGCAGAGGCCAGAGCTTTTTCTATATAGTGTGCAAGCACGGCCACCGCTTCTGTACTGCAGGGTGGTCGTAACTCCTGGATACGAGCAGTGTATAATGCGATGGAAAAATGAATCCAGCCAGCAAAGGAGGCAATATGGACAATCACAATACATTAGTAAGTGCCTTGTATTAACTTTGTTTACATGATAAATGTCATTTGTTGAAATGAGAGAACCCCTTTAATGGCGTTGTATAAAATTATTAAGAAATAGGCTGCTTTCTTCCAAAAACAGCACCACTTTTCTCCATAGGCTGTGTGTGGTATTGCAGCCCAGACCAATTCAAGTGAACATCAAACACAGTCCATTAAATAGGAGCGGCGCTGTTTGTGGAAGAAACCATCCATTTTTCCGTTAAATTTTGACTTTCAGGTTCATTATTATACCAAAGCTAATTAGTATGAAGTGCAACAGAAATTTGCACCAAAAAGCTGGCTAAATCTTAGACGTCGTACTGGAACACCCATTTTCGTGTGGAAAAAAAAATAGTGAGCAGGTTGCAGGGAAGAATTCAGCGCGTTCAGTTAATAAAGCTGTCGAAGATAAAATGTCCAACATTCAGGGGCAAAATACGACACAATTGAGGTGCAAACAAAATTGAAAATGTATAGTTCTACCCCTTAATTCTGACCTTGACATTGTGACTAGAGATGAGCGAATTTCGTGTTATTAAAATTCGTTCACGCTTTGTTTGGTGGTAAAAGGTGAATTGCGTTATGGATTCTGTTACCACGGACCATAACGCAATTCTATGACGGAATGCATAACAGAATGCCTTTAGAGGTCTATGGCCTGCATAACAGATCCGTTCGGTGTCCGTTATGCTGGAGTCCTCTCCTCCTGGCCACAGACTTCTATTATTACGGAATGAATAACGGAACGCCTCTAAAAGCATTCTGTTATGCATTCCGTCATAGAATTGCGTTATGGTCCGTGTTAACGGAATCCATAACGCAATTCACCTTTTACCACCAAATGAAGCATGAACGAATTTCAAAATTTGAAATTCGCTCATCTCTAATTGTGACCAGTTGTATTTGACTTTTTTAATGCAGCAGTGGTCGAGCATGCTCTGTGCCCCTCCATTCAATGCCTGTGGGACTCCATTAGTCTCTTGGGGAGATTTAGATGCTATACGCCAGTCTTGATCCCCTGTGCTCTGTAGTGAAATGCACCTAATTGATTAAGAGGCAGATGTATCTTAAAGGGTTTCTGTCACCAGATTTGGGCATACTAAACAGGATGGCATTTGCAATGTGCAAATGCCACCTGATGCCCAATCTGGTTTTCTTACTGTAATCAGATCAGCCGTTTTGTTAAAAAAAGCACTTTTATAATATGTAAATTAGGCGTACTAGGTGCAAGAAGGCGTTTACCTTTGCACCTAGTAATCGCCGTGTTCCAACCTCTAGTGCCACCTCCTGCCTTCCTGATTGACAGGGCCCAGGCAGCTTGCTCGATGAGCTGCCGGGCCCTGTCCTCGCTCGAAATCCCGCGCCTGCGCCGTGTAGGCTAAATTCGGCGCAGCGCAGATAGTTCACCCGGCCGCCCGGCTCCTGCCTCTCTCACTGCGCCTGCGCCGTGCGGAGTAAAAGCGCGCAGGCGCAGTGAGTTCCGCCGGCCGCCCGGCTCCCGGGTCTCTCAGTGCGCCTGCGCAGGCGCAGTGAGAGAGCCGGGAGCCGGCGGAACTCACTGCGCCTGCCGCCGCTTTTACTCCGCACGGCGCAGGCGCAGTGAGAGAGGCAGGAGCCGGGCGGCCAGGTGAACTATCTGCGCCTGCGCCGAATTTAGCCTACACGGCGCAGGCGCGGGATTTCGAGCGAGGACAGGGCCGGCAGCTCATCGAGCAAGCTGCCTGGCCCTGTCAATCAGGAAGCAGGAGGCGGCACTAGAGGTTGGAACACGGCGATTTACTAGGTGCAAGGTAAACGCCTCTTGCACCTAGTACGCCTAATTTACATATTATAAAAGTGCTTTTTTTAACAAAACGGCTGATCTGATTACAGTAAGAAAACCAGATTGGGCATCAGGTGGCATTTGCACATTGCAAATGCCATCCTGTTTAGTATGCCCAAATCTGGTGACAGAAACCCTTTAATAAATTGGTCGTATCTCTCGCACTCCATGCGCCAGGAACTCAAATCAACTGATGTACATTTGAGCTATAACTTACACCAGCTTCTGTTGTAAGTTATAGTAAATCCATTGGGCCCCGGTCTACTAAGCCCCACCCCTTTTTCTCACCACTTCAGAAAAGTGGCAAGAAGCTCAAAAAGTTGCAAATTTTGGCAGAAATCTGGCATACACCATAATTTGAGCCTTTTTTTACCACACAATAGTGTCCCCCAGTGACTTTGAATGGAGTAATACCACACATGCTCAACCACTACTCAATTTAAATTCTGGACGCCAGTGTAGAGGCTGGGCCAACAGTACTATAGCATTATAGTGTAGTATATATACTGTGGAAATGTTTGGAAAAACAGGTGAAACATGTATGTCAGAGGAAGTGACTGGAGGGCAGGTAGTTGCAGAGGAAGTGTCCTCCTAAAGAAGGGGAAGGAAATGGACAGATTACAGGAACTGTGGTAACCAGAAGGATTACTGACAGATGTGCAATAATTTGGGAATCAAACATTCAGGAGGAAGCTTGTGATAGGAGAGAGGCGAACAATTGCTGGGAGACGATCAGCACTGTAGTTCCTCCATGTGGCCCACAGATGATGGCTATAATTTTGAACTTTGTTACTGGGATTTTTTTTCCCTTTCTGGACGTACAAGCTGCAAAATTAAACCATTTAATTAGAGACAGGAAACAGTAATGAACGGTTCATGGAGCAGACAAAAAAAGGAAAAAGTAACTGAATGAGGTTGTTCATCCTCAGTACAGAAGGGCAATATTATGTAAAAAAGGAAGACGAGTTTAAAAGGAAAGTTAGAAAGGTGGTACTGTCTGGTCTGTTTTAGAACAACATAGGATAGAACGGGAAACATGGAGTTCAGGGATATTTAAATTTATATTTATTTTTTTTTCATGTAAAAAGCTGTTTGCAAGAGAAGAACCTGTGATAGAAGAGCCTGTGAGTCTCACTTTCCCTGCCCTCTCATATAGAAAGCCTGTGAGTCCTGCTTCCCCCTCCCCCTCATATGGAAAGCTTGTGAGTCCTGCTTCCCCCTCCCCCTCATATAGAAAGCCTGTGAGTCCTGCTTCCCCCTCCCCCTCATATGGAAAGCTTGTGAGTCCTGCTTCCCCCTCCCCCTCATATGGAAAGCTTGTGAGTCCTGCTTCCCCCTCCCTCTCATATAGAAAGCCTGTGAGTCCTGCTTCCCCCTCCCTCTCATATAGAAAGCCTGTGAGTCCTGCTTCCCCCTCCCACTCATAGAGAAAGCCTGTGAGTCCTGCTTCCTCTGCCCGGTCATAGAGAAAGCCTGTGAGTCCTTCTCCTCCCACTCATAGAGAAAGACTGTGAGTCCTGCATCCTGTGCCCATAGAGAAAGCCTGTAAATATTGCATCCCCCATCCACTCATAGAGAAAGCCTGTGATTCCTTCTCTTCCCACTCATAGAGAAAGACTGTGTCCTGCTTCCTCTGCCCGGTCATAGAGAAACCTGTGAGTTGTTTCCCCCCTCACTTATAGAGAAAGTCTGTGAGACCTGCTTAATCCGTGCATTCATAGAGAAAGCCTGTGAGTCCTGCATCTCCTGCCCACTCATATAAAAAGCCTGTGAGTCTTGCATTCCCCACTCACTCATCGAGAAAGCCTGTGAATCTTGCTCACTCCACACTCATAGAGAAAGCCTGTTAGTCCTGCTTCACCTGCCCACTCATAGTGGAGTCTGTAAGTCCTGTTTCCTGTGAGACCTGCTTATTCTGCCCATTCATAAAGAAAGCCTGTGTGTCCTGCATCCCCTGCCCGAAGGACTCTGGGGGTCATTTACTATACTGAAATACGCCCAAATTAGGCGTCTTTCAAGCGCAGATGGCGGTGCAACGGTTAGTTGTGCTGCTATCTGCAACTTTGTCCCGCTCATGCCAGGTCTAATATTGTGAGCTTGGTGTGGGCGGGGAAGGTAGGCCCATCTCTTTCACCTTTTTCTACGCTTGTTTTAGGCATAGAAAATGGTCGAAATGTAAGACAGCTAAGAAGCTGTCTTACATTTAGAACTGGCGCTGGATGCACCAAAGTTATGGTGAGGCCGACACCAGTTCATAACTTCGGGGGATCCACTGCCAATGCCAGGCCTTATTAAGACCAGAATCTAAAACGACGGTCTTAAAAAATGTGCCCCTTTGAGTATTACATCCCCCCATCCACTCATAGAGAAAGCCTGTGAGTCCTGCATCCCTCGTCCACTCATAGAGAAAGCCTGTGAGACCTGCAACCCTTCGTCCACTCATAGAGCAAACCTGTGAGTCCTGCAACCCCGTCCACTCATGGAGAAAGCCTATGAGTCCTGCATCCCCTTCCACTCGTAGAGAAAGCCTGTGAGTCCTACATCCCCCATCCACTCATAGAGAAAGCCTGTGAGTCCTACATCCCCCATCCACTCATAGAGAAAGCCTGTGAGTCCTGCAACCCCTCGTCCACTCATGGAGAAAGCCTATGAGTCCTGCATCCCCCTTCCACTCGTAGAGAAAGCCTGTGAGTCCTACATCCCCATCCACTCATAGAGAAAGCCTGTGAGTCCTGCAACCTTCGTCCACTTATAGAGCAAGCCTGTGAGTCCTGCAACCCGTCCACTCATGAGAAAGCCTATGAGTCCTGCATCCCCCATCCACTCGTAGAGAAAGCCTGTGAGTCCTACATCCCCCATCCACTCATAGAGAAAGCCTGTGAGTCCTGCAACCCCGTCCACTCATAGAGAAAGCCTGTGAGTCCTACATCCCCCATCCACTCATAGAGAAAGCCTGTGAGTCCTGCTTTCTCTGCCAAACACAGTGGTTAACAGCTTTTCCTGTATACAAACTCATGCAAGCAAAGCCATCAAGTACTCTGTGTTCTCTCTGAGTGCTCAAAATATTTTAAACAGTTTTTTACATTAAAATACTTGAAAAAAGGGTATGAATCGTCAAATTCAGCACTTAGTGTCTTGAAATACTTTGGATGCTTGCCACTTCTCTGCTAGAAAAGATTGACATTTTTAACTTTAACTAATTCTTAGGGATTATTGAAGTTCCTACAGACATTTCGTAGTGCTTTGCACTTATGTTACATCTGGAAGATTTGTTCCAGATTGTTGTTGGTGGAAATGTGCTGAAAATTGGTTACCTTGATGGTATCGAACACCATAAAAGTTCTGAACTTTGAAAATGACTAGGTTATAACATGTTTAGTGCTTTCCGGACCACTAGAGGCGCTGTTCTCTCACAGTGCTCTGGTCATCTGCTTCTTTTGCCAAGATTTTTTGCATGACTATAATCATTCTTTACACCCAGACGAGCACACTCTGCACTCAGCGAGGTTTCTGATCACAAGAGTCAGAGTATGCTTAGACATTTCTTCTACTTCACTTTTAACGAGGATTACATTATTTATGAACAAGCGCTACTAAAATAAAAAATGAACCTATGAAATATTCATAATTACTGCTGATGATATGTAATATGTATGAAATCAGCAGGCTCTTTTTTACAAAGCTGATGGATCTACCACATGATTGGGGCCTTATGAGGATTGTGAGAATGATTGTCTTGGCTGGACAATGTATTGGTCTAAAGGCGTCTCACCCAGCTAAGCTAGTGTTCTCCGCTCTCTGCTGATGAGGGGCAGTCACTCCGAACAGCTGTCTGCAGATGAGATACTGGCTTGGCTATGATCTAAAGTTATGTATCAAGGCTTGTTTAAAAGGTCAAACATTGACCTATAGGATTTCTGCCTTACAACTGGTGGCACCAGGGGCTCAGCTTTCTTTTCTTTTTAGAAAGAAATTGATTCACGTATCTTTTAAGGGGTTATCCAAAGTCTAAAAGACCCTCCCCAATGCCCGGGCCCCTAGTGTACATTATACTTATCTGCTCCCCGTCACCTGCATCGCTCCGATACCTACATTGCTGCATCTCTCCATTGTGTGGATCAAAATATTCAGCGACGTGGAGGTGCAGCCAATAGCAAGTTGTGACCAGCCTCCCTAGGTGCACCTGTTGCAGCCTGCAGTTGTCTGCTCCCCGCCATCGCCGGACGTTTTGATCCACACAATGGGGAGATACAGTAGCAGCCGTGCATGGATCTGGAGCGATGCAGGCGTCGGGGAGCAGGTAAGTATAATGTGTACGAGGGGCCCGGGCATTGGGGAGGACCTTTTAGACTTTGGATAACCCCTTTAATAGGAGGACATGTTACATGGCGGTGCAGCTTAAGGCCTCATTCAGACGACCGTATATTTGCGGGTCCGCATTATTGCGGACCCGCAAATATACGGGGACCGCCCGGCGTGTGTTCCGCAGCGCTCGGAACACACGCCGTGCGGCCCCATTGAAAATGCCTATACTTGTCCGTGCGTACGGACAGGTATAGGACATGTTCTATCTTTTTATGCGGAGCTCCGTGCCGCGGCTGTGCGCTGCCATAGAGGTGAATGGGGCTGCATGTATTCCGCAATTTTGCGGAATACATACGGCCCCATTCATACGGTCGTGTGAATGGGGCCTTATGCAGAGGCATTTCATGAAGTGAGTTTGGGATGAGAAAGACAGAGGCTCTAGAGCAGGAATGCTCAACCTGCGGCCCTTCAGCTGTTTCAAAACTACAACTCCCAGCATGCCCTAATAGCTGTAGGCTGTCCAGGCATGCTGGGAGGTGTAGTTTTGCAACAGCTGGAGGGCTGCAGGTTGGGTGCCCCTGCTCTAGAGTATTTAGGGTGTTGTATCAGGGTAGTTTGGGTAGTTGCTTTGACTGCAGCGACCTGATTCTCAAATATAAATCTACCAATTATGTCTATCTATCTGACTAGTACCTCATATATCATACCTATTTCATCTATCTATCTATCTATCTATCTATCTAGAAAAAAATAATTCCACGGCACTCCCAAGACTGTGATCAAAGTTGGTGTTCTTTATTCACCAGAGCGACGTTTCAGTCCTCTTACTGGGACTTTTTTCAAGCAGTGATATCACTGCTTGAAAAAAGTCCCAGTAAGAGGACTAAAACGTCGCTCTGGTGAAAAACACCAACTTTGATCACAGTCTTGGGAGTGCCGTGGAATTATTTTTTTCTATGTTATTTGGGAAGTTGAATCACCTCCTGAGCCGCTGGCACACCATATTACTTCTCCACAGCTGTGCTGCTTCCATTTTCTTTCTTTCTTTCTTTCTTTCTTTCTTTCTTTCTTTCTTTCTTTCTTTCTTTCTTTCTTTCTTTCTTTCTTTCTTTCTTTCTTTCTATCTATTATCTATCTATCTATCTATCTATCTATCTATCTATCTATCTATCTCATATCTATCTATCTATCTATCTATCTATCTATCTATCTATCTATCATATTAATTATATCTGCAATTCTTCATAATCTTTTGAGTGTAGTTTCCAAGTGTAAATGTATATTATTAATTAGAGGTAATTGTGCAACAAATGAAAACATTTTTGCAGCCACAATTGAATTTGCAATCTGAATCTGTATGTATTATTATTATTATTATTATTATTATTATTATTATTAAATCTCCATTAATTCCATGGCGCTGTACATATGAATAGGGGTTCACATACATAATACAGACAATTGCACTAAGCATTAACAAGACGTGTTACAAACTGGTACAGAAGGAGAGAGGGCTCTGCCCGGGTGGGTTCACAATCTACGAGATTATAGATGTAAATGTTTATGTAATGCTTGTAGCAATCCCTGGGTTTATAAATTGTGATGTGTAAATGTTGCTCATCACCAGCCATAGGTATTAGATAATTATCAGCAGCCGCTTAGCATTGTTTCCCCATGGTTATAAGCATGCATGATCCAATGGGGGAGATAACTCTCAGCTTTTATCTAAAGTATATGGTCAGTCATACACATGGCTTATTACCTGTGCCATTACCCGGGAAGTTTGGCTGCACTTGGCCAGCTTTAGGCAAATGGACTTAATTGTATCTATAGGATTTCGAACATTACAACATCCAGGGCTTATTGCCCGGGGCTCAGCATGGCTATGCTTTCTTCATTCCTCACATTCTTAGCTACTGATACGTACACCTACAGACATTCTCAGAAGGACTTTCTACCAGTTTAAGATTATAGATCCGAATTTAGATTATTGTGTCTTTAGCTTTCCGCCTCCATTTCAAGATGTCAGGTGGTGGTGTTTTTATACATATAAAATATGCACGTCAGCCAATGCAGGCCTAATTCAGTTTGGAAGCAGTGACAATAGAAAGTGATTTCTACCCAATTTGTTTCTCTACATTCTTGTTTGAGTCACTTGCTTGGCCGCATACCCTGGAGATACGTGTCACAATGAGAACAATGCATTCCTGCCTATAAGGTGTTTTTGTTTTGTCAGGGACAAGGTTTCTGTAACCATCAACAAACGTAAGTGAACCCGTGGGATCACTTGCAAAATTTCAGCCATTTAGTGTAGTGACTACTGACTCAATGCACCTAAAAGATGAAGTAAGAGACACGTTTTGAGTGTTCGGCCCTTCTGCAGACCTGAGCTCGATTTTGACAGCTTTCTCTCTATTTGCATGTAAGGAGAGATCTGTCAATCAGGACAAGCTAGACAGGAAGAACCCGATGGGAAATCGCCCACCAACATATCTCCCATGACGATTTCTTCTGCGAAATATTGCAGCGTTTCAGAGTAAAACATAGGGGGTCATTTACTAAGACCGGCATTTTAGACATCGGTCTTAATAACCCTCGCACTGGCGGTGGATCCGCCGAGGTTATGTAGAGGTGCTGGCTCTATATAACTTCAGCGCTTCCACCGCCAGTCTAAAAGTAAGACAGCTTCCTTACTGGCTTAAATTTAGACAATGTTCTACGTCTAAAACAGGCTTAGAAAATGATAAATAAGACTGGTCTGCTGTCCCACCCCCTTCCCCGCCCACGTCACGCCCCCTTTTTTAGACCTGGTGTGAACGGGGAAAAGTATATATATAAAAAAATAACCTTTGGGCCGCAAAATGTAACAGATATACACCAGAAAACTGGCATATCTTGATAGTAAATGGCCCCCATAGTTTTTTGTACTCAGGGAGCCTGCCAATACTTCTTGCTGTCCATGGTTAGGGCAGCATGAATCTACTGACTTGTCCCCTTTAAATGCCAAGTTCACTTTTGAATAACATTTTTCACTTTATAGATATAAATGAAAAAATAAATAAAAATAAGTACATTTATAAATACACTGCGTTATTTATGCTGCGTTACACCTTATATTATAGTCAAGAAACTTTCTAAATTCTTCTTTGATTTGTCCTAAAATTCTGCTAATTCTTAGTGGAAACAGCTACCCTATTATCTCTCTCTAAAAGTTATCTAGCTGTTGTCTGGGAGACTGTGAGCAGTTTTGACCATGCTAAACTGCTGACGGTGTTAGGTAGGGGCTGGAGAGAGCAGGACAAACACAACTTTTTTGTAGCTTTTATTATCAGTGCTAGTGTGAATATGAACTTTTATTCTGCCAGATTCTACTCCTGCCAGTGGCCACTGTGAAGTGCTTTCTGCATTTAGCTGCCTCCCAGCCCCGTCCCTTTGCCGTGAATGACAGCTGTAATGGTCTCCTGGTTGGATGATAAGTGTCATTTAGAGCAACTCAATGCAGAAAGCTCTTCACAGTGGACATTTGCAGGAGCAGAATCTAGCAGAATAAAAGTTCATATTCACAATACTCCTGATTAGAAAAGTTCCACAAAATGTATGTTTGTCATGCTCTCTCCAGCCCCTACTTAGTATTGTCAGCAGTTTTGAATGGTCAAAATTGCTGACAGACTCCCTTTAAATATTGATGGTTTATCTGCAGGATAGGTCATCAGTATCTGATCTGTGAGGGTCTGAGTCCTGGCACCCCCAGAGATCAACTATCGAAAGGGCAATGATGCTTGCTTTAGCTTCTGGGATGTAACGTCCTTTAATCATATGGCCTTTGTGCGACTAAGTCCTATTGAAGTGAAGCGGTAATACCAAGCACAGCCACTATACAATGTGTGGTGCTGTGAACCCTACAAACAGCTGGCTGGCAGGATTATTGGGAGTTGGACCCCCACCTATCAGATATATTGGTGACTAATGCTGAGGATAGATAATCAATATTTAATTTATGCAAAACACCCTTTAATATGAGCTTCTATATTGTAGCCCGGCACGCATCCGAATATTGTAAAGTGTCTGGCGTAAAGAGACACTTCCCAGAATGCAAATCACCAGAGCAAGCTCAATGCAGACACTGAACAAGCAGGAAGCGTGATAATCTTGCTCTGCTGCTCCTGGTTTTGTTGAAGCAGTCTTTGAAAGGGAACAGTTTGCACACTTGGCCCTTATCTATCAGAAAAGAGATCGTATCAATTTATATCCAGCTTTTGTGTTTACAGAGCGGCGAGTATATTCAGTGCAAACTTGGCAGGTGAGAATAGAACAATATCATGAGAATACACAGGGGAGCCCATAAGTGACGGCTGCTGAAAGGAGCAGATCTTGTGATTTGGCTCAAAGCTTTGGAAATGAAGCAGAACAAAACCAGGAAAGGTATTTATAGTGACTCCGCATTCTTGGTTATATTTCATTGTAGGCATTTTTTCCCCCTAATTCCTCCCCAATAAATAGACTTAACAGAAAAGACTAAAATAAATGACAGAGCACATTCCTTCTCACCCATCTGTGTTTCTTCATCAGTTTTTATTTCGGTAATATCGGAAACAGGGATCTGTCAGCTTGTGTGACCGCAGAGCTTTTATTATATCTGCTTCCCAAATATTTGTATGTAACAGTTTGAAGTGCGCCTTTTATTTAGAGAGTCCGATGATCAATGGAAATGTTCAAGCCTGCACGACTTTTTTCAGGAGCTGAAAAAATGTTTGATCTGTGGAATTACTGGAAATGTGAAGGGACACAGGTTAAAGGCCTGACACACAAAAAAACCTTTCATACACAAAGAATGAACTAAATTGTGGAAACCAGGCAGAACAAAGGGTAGGCAATGTAGGTGGCTGCCTAGGACACCTTTGAGGAGGGGGGTTCAATTTATGTCAAATAAATAACAATGCCATTAGGACAGTTTTTCAGTTGCATATGCCCAGAATTCTGGTGGTCACACCTGCTTTCCACCAAGGGGATAGGACTTAGCGGAAAGTGGGTGTGCGTTAATGGGAGAGACTGTGACTTAAAGAGTCACTGTGTTTTCACCCAATTTCATTTCATTTAATAGAGAATTGTGTAACTAGCAAATTTCTAAATCACTTCATTTAAAAAATATGCCGGCATCCACCTGAAAAAAGCTGTAAAGTCATGGCCACTAGGGGTCTCACTTCCACCTAATTTGCAGTCCACTGCCTGTTGTCAGGAGAGATCCGTCCCTGGAAACAGAGACACAGAAGACGCCTGAGAGGAAGTGGGGGAGTGTCAGAGCTAGCTGAGATCCTGAGCCTGATGAAAGAACTGCTTCTACACAGCTTTTGAAAATTATAGGAGCCCCCTGTGTGTCTGTTAGTGTGATTCCCCCCTTTCCTTGTCTGTTCTTTAATCTCAAGGGCTGAAAACAAACATAGTGGGAAGTAAGGGAAAGGACGTCACAGCAGTACAGTGCCGGCAGATTCCACAGAAGGGATACACCCCCTGCTTCTGAGTGAAATGCATCTAGCTGTGCAGCTGAAACAGGGAATAATGTGGATGAAAAAGACATTAGGGAAGCCAAAAAAATACATGTTCCTTTACAGTTATGATTATACAAATAAGCAACTCGGATACACTATAAGATGTACCAACATGCTGCAAAATTGTGTTTTGGAGCAAAATTATGGCGCAAAGAAAGCCAATAATAGGTGGAATAAACTGACACTAGACATTTTAAAGGTGCACCAGATTTATCATCCAGTATCATCCACTGTAATAAATCTGGCTCATTTTAGACTGTTTAGTCTTCACTGCCTAAATCTTAGAAAACATTAGTAAATCTGCCCCATTATTTCCTCAGCCCAATCCTTATGTTCTCGGAGTGATAAGTCATCAGCCAGAGAAGTCTAGCAGCGGCTTATTCCCCCTCTTGTTCACAGCACATGCATGCATTTCCAAACCAACTGTGTAAGTATATGTAGAGACCAGGAAAGATGGCTGTTGACCAAACGAGTGTTCAGCCGACAGTTAACGCATGTGTATTGCCGGCCTAAGACTCTACCTATTGCTTTTAATGCTGGCAATACACATTGGATTAAAAGGGGTTGTTCCATTATGACAACTTACCACCTATCCATGAGATAGGGGGTAAGTGTTTGATTGGCAAGGGTCCCCACTGGACACGAGAACTGGGGCCTGAGCTCCCCTTTGAATGGAGTAGCAGACACTCATGCATTTCCTCCACTTAATTCAGCTCTATGGGGCTGCTGTCAGAGATAGCTCAGCTTTTATGGTCACTGTCAGCTATCTTCATCAATCCCATAGAGATAAATGTAGTGGAGGACATGCATATGTATCTGCTGCTCCATTCAGATGGGGAGCACAGACAGACCCCGTTCCTACTGGTTAGACCCCCCTCAATCAGGCACTTCATCCCCTATCCTGTGAATAGACGGTGGCCATGCATTCAGGACCGCAATTTGCGGTCCCCAATGCATGGAACAGGCATCACACGTTCATGTGCATGAGCCCTTGTAAGGTTAATCCAGAAATAGGAAAACCTGATTTTGTATGAAGAGTTCTGACCACTGGAACTACTTTGGTATTACTGAGTGTGAATAGTGTTTCATGCATTGACTATTGTATTTTCGTATTTGCCTCATTCTGCTAATCCATCAATTAGCAGTTTGGACCATATAATTCAGGCAAATAAGGTTGGTTTTTGCCACGATTTCAGGGAACACCAGTGCAAAATCTGCAACATGCGAACACAGCCTAAGTATACTATTGCAGGTGAGCCACAGTTTTTGCACATGGATTACTGCAAGTTACTATGTTGCACCTGCTATGGCAGTGATGGCGAACCTTTTTGAGACAGAGTGCCCAAACTGCAACCAAAAACCCACTTATGATTCGCAAAGTGCCAACACGGCAATGTAACCTGAATACCAATATAGTATATATTCCATGTGCTTTGTCATTTAGCTATAATAGCCTGCCTACATTCAATACGCTGCCTGTGCTGTTCATAGTGTGGCCTGCGCTGATGAATGGCAGGAGAAGTCTAAGGCATATTGGTACACCATAGACTTTTTCCAGGGTGTGGGTGCCCACAGAGAGGGCTCTGTGTGCCGCCTCTGGCACCCCTACCATAGGTTCGCCACCACTGTGTTATGGCAACTTGTCACCACAGCAAGCATAGGTACAGTACTGCATTTCACGATAAACCGCTTGTGGTTGCCTCGGCTCAGCTGCAGACAATATTAAAGAAGAACTCCCGACAAAAATTTTATTCCATGTCCTGCTAGAAATGTACATGATATAATCTGTAGTGAATGTCATTTTCTTACCAGTGTCTGAATTTTTGACTTATATCATCCTGAAGTTTCTTATCTGTGTCATGTGACCAGCAATTAGACCCACCAACTCACACATAGACTTATGTGAGGACAGGAAGTCTAATTCTCTATGTTATTCTATGAGACTGAAAGTGAGGCTCCCATAGGAATGAATAGAGCAGTGACTGGCTTTCTGTCCTGGGTCAGTTGGAGGTCAGGGAGTTGGTCACATGACCCAGCTACAATAAGAAGAGAGGTTTTTCCTCACAGAAACAGTCACTGATAAGAAAATGACAATCACTACAGATTATATCATGCACCTTTCTAACTGGTCAGAGAATAAAAATAAGAAATTCCGATACTATATGGATGATCTATTTGTCAATGCGAATAAGAGTAATAGTGCAATAAAATATCCCAAAACCAACTGAAAATTTACAATAGGCACAGAAAAGACACAGAAGGAACATGCAAAAGAACTGGAGACACTGAAATGCCCGAAATGTGTGCATTTTTGCATGTATTCTTTGTGTGCTTCCTTGTCCCTTGTCTTTCACCCATATGATGATCCGTTCTCTCCTCCATCATCTTGTGTATCACGTAATATCTATTCTTTCAATACTTTCCTTATGTGTTTGAAAACTGAGTGGAATATCCCCATTTGGCTTAAATTCAAGGTCTAAAACCTTGATAGAAATCACTTTCTGTTACCAAGCTATTGATGTTTTTCCTTACAAGGACATATATTTTGACCAGTGAAAAAAGGCTTTGATTTAAAGGGACCTTTGACTAAAACACTGTTTGATGCAACTGTTCTTGGTGTTTATGTTCAAGTAAGTGGTTTCTGGGACCATGTAACCAAGAACTGCAGAATTCTCGAAGAACCTGCGAGAAGAACAGGACTTCCTTGTTGATTGAGGGCAAGTGAATATGTTTTCAACATCTAATGACGCCCTTCTTTAAATGCAGCTACCCAAGCCATCAGCTAATTGCCACAGGTCTGCCTTCTGGATCATCTGGTTCCCCTGGCATTTAATTTCTACTTCATGGGCCAATGCAGGGGAAAGGTAGTATGAAGTAGTCATTATGTGTAATCTTCTGGGCCCAGTTCACCAGAGTGGCAGACCCTTGACTTCAATAGGTACAAGATACATATGAATAGGGGGTTGACATCATGAGAAAACCCCTTTAACATGAACACTGAGCCTAGGCCTGCACCTCCAGTCACCAGTGCTTTAGATGACATAATGTATAAATGGCTAGAGATAGCATTGAGACTCCAAACAAAACTCCAGTGTTTTGTTTACATTGTCACATTGCTAGGCCGAGGCTTCCACCTAGCAGTGATCCCTGTGATGTCACCCGCACTAGTGGGCGGTCTTTAGCGCTGCCCTAGGAAACCTCTGCCGAGCAGTCCCATCAGAAGCCCGGTACGTCACTGGATCTAACATAGTAACATAGTTTATAAGGCTGAAAAAATACATCTGTCCATCCAGTTCAGCCTGTCATCATGCAAGTTGATCCAGTGGAAGGCAAAAAAAAAATATTTAATATTGGTGACTTATCCTCAGCATGTTGAATTTTCTATAAAAAAAAAAGTGCAAAAATTATGTATATAGAATGCCACAAAAATTTGGAAAACTATAAAAGTTATAACCATTGTACAAGAAAGAGCTAAAATGTGTCTGGTCCTGAAGACCCAACATACCCTGAACTGGTTAAACATTTTATAACTTTTACTGTACTCTAAAGAGTTTTTTTTTTCACTCTTTATATCAGTTTAGAGCTTCTGCAGCACCGACATCACTTATTTCCAGTTATTCGAAAAGCTGATCTCGAAAAGCTGATCTCAAAGAGGATGGGGATTGTCTCTGACACCTCTTCACATGTGACATACAAGGGCTTTTAAACAAAGAAAGAGGAAGCATGCTTATTAACACCGTGACCTCAGTTTGGGTGTAACCCCTATGATAAAAATTAAACATAACCGCCTTTAGCACCTAATTAATGAAGTGTGACTGTGGCTGTGTGTTGCAGGGAGTCTGATTTGCATGCCGCACTCGTACAGATAGACAAGCACCGTTCTTCACATTAGGGGTGGATATCGACAGCGTCGGGCCCCTGTGCAAAAAAAAAATATGCAAGCTCTGTGTTTTGTAACATGTTCCTGAGAAGCAGGTGCTTATCACAGGGCTCCCTTCTAGAAGTACTTCAATGGTAGATTGTAATATAATAATACAGTAATTATGATAGTCAGTGGGAAGCCCTGTAATTTTTTTAAGATAGCGAAAGACTCCTTTACCGTCAGGTAAAGATAGGAAAAGCTTATTCTCTTTCCTATTGAGAGTTTGATATTGATGGCCTATAGGTCATCAATATCTGATTGGTGGGGGTCCAACTCCCAGCACACCCACCAATCAGCTGTTTGTAGAAAGGCTGGGCTGCAATACCAAGCACAGCCACTATACTGTGTATGGAGCTGTGCTTTGTAAGCTGTGAGATGGCTGCAGCACGTCCTCTTCAAACAGATGATTGGCAGGGTTGCCAGGCATGGACCCCAACCAATCAGATATTGATGACCTATCCGGAAATAGGTCATCAATATTAAACTCTTGAAAAATCTCTTTAATCAGATAAATCTAAGATTCTAAATGCAAACTTACCACCAGTCCCAAATTTCCTGTGACTATACATTGAACTAGGCTACTTTGCATAAAAAGAGTACTTAGTTATTTTGGGTTGTTCAGAAACAGCTTAAAGCTTGGAATTCAGATTTGGAATTCACATGTTTGTAATTCACGTTTGGCAATATTGTATAGATTTAGGTTAATATTACACAGATGAGTCTGTGGATCTGACAAACAGGTGGGTGAGACAGGCAGCGCTTCCTCAGGGGTGTGGCTCTGTCAGTATGCACGCTCTGATTAGTTGAGCAGCAAATAGTAGTTATGAACCAATCAGTGCTCACTTCAACTGCTGAGGGAAGGAGCATTGCTGGTCTCCCTCCCTCTCTGTCATGTGATCTGTGCCCTCCTTCCCCTTGAAAAAAATGCTGGTTTTAATACAATACAATATATATATATATATATATATATATATATATATATATATATATATTTTAGCAAAAGGACCCAGGTTTGCATGGGTATATTTCATCTATTTCATTTAATGTTTGACTGTGTCATTAAAAGATATCGACTGTATCCCCCATAACAGTGACCTCCACAGCCCCCCACCCCTTAACACTAACCCCACCCACAGTGCCCCGCCTCCTTAAAATGTGACCTCTACAGCAGCCCACCCCGTTAACTTTGACCTTCACAGCAGCCTGTTCTTTTAACAGTGACCTCCACAACACGCCATCCGCCTCCCTAACAAAGACCTCCACAGCGGGGCATTATTGTCTTAAATTGACATTATATAAAACCCCACAGAATTAGTATACACTTAAGGTCATGTGAGTTACATCAGCCTCTACAACAGCGTTGGCTAAGCGTCGCAATCAAAATCATATTAACTCACACATAAGCTGTCTAATACTAAGAATGTCCTTCGTTGCCTAAAACAACCAATCCAAGCTCATGTTAATGACCTGTAGCAAAATAGAAGCTGAGCTGTGATTGGCTGCTATATGCAACCTGATGAATATCCAGGCCTACTGCCACAACAGCCAACAGACAATGGCTCCTGTAGTTTGGTGGTTAAGTTACAAAGCGTATTTTTTGGCAAATAATTAGAAAGTGCGGGGTGAAAATTTTTACTCAAAAAATATGACGTTCCCTGAGTCATAGGAGGTAGCTGTGCAAAATTTTGTGATTGTAAATGTGACGGTACGGATTTCTTTAGCGGACATACACAAATATATACATACATACAGTACATACATACACTCAGCTTTATACATTAGATACCGCATTTGTTCTTGTTAGCTGCCATTGTCATAAGGTGCTGCCTTAGGAATTGGACCCTAAGTGCCTAGTGGTTCATATGGCCCTGGCTAAAATCATCATTGTTAATACAGCTCTCATTATGACTGTATTTTATGGTCACAAGTGAAGTTACCCAGACTTCATTTCTATATTAATACTGAATATGGATGTTCTGAATTGCAGTGGATGACCTCATGAAATAAAGCAGCTGGGTAACAAGGCTACCTCATTCATATAACACAGGCGAACAAAGATGCTTTTGAAACGCACATTAGTACACAGAGAGAAAAGGCATGGCAACAGACAAAGCAGAGACCCTCGCTGATAACATCGTGTTTGCCTGGGAGCTGCCACAACTACTTTATCTAATGTACTGTATATTACACTGTTTCCCACATAGCACAAAACAGAGACCGGGAGAACCGGTACCATGGACGTACAGAGCGCTGACATCTACACAATAATAACTGAAGATAAGATAACTAAGCGCAGTAGTTTATGTTCTTATAAAACATACATTATACTACACAGGATTTCCCACACATTCTGATAGGTGGACCAAGGTAAACAATATAGAGGTCCCAACGCCTGCACAATACAGCTGATCGATGGGGCAGCCAGGAGTTGGACTCAGGACCCCCATCAATCTCATTTTGAAGGCCGACAATGAGAATAGACCAATACCATAAAACTCAAAACATTTCCTTTAGTGGCTACTTTTTGGTTGCATAGACTCTCAAAAGAAAAATAACCTATGAGGCCCATGAAGCCAAAAACATTGGTGATGTGAGACCACTCGGCACTCTGACTGGCCAAGGGAGCTCAGATGCCCTCATTTATATAGAAAGTGTGTCATATTTTAGTCTCCTTTCCAGAGGATGAGTGGTCATTAGTATATTATCGAGGGGGATCCAACGCAGAACCCCTGAGGATCTTACTAAGCACAGCGCCATCAATTAGATAGTGGCTGCCCTTGGTATTGCAGCTCAGTCCCATTCATTTCAATGGGACTGAGCTGCGCTTAGGCTATGTGATCGAGGAACATGACGTCACCACCATAGATCAGATATTGACCCTGAGAATAGATCGTCAGTACCGAACTCCTGGAAAAAATAGTGAATATCTACCTTTTAACTCTATCTTGTTTTCAGGTCAAAATTTCTGCGCCAATTCCTATCTTACTATATCTGTTTTGCAGCTCTGATGCTAAGCTTCATATACCCTGCATAGACAGGAAGGTTTACTGATAAAAATTGGCAAGTGGTCATGGTCTAAGACAGTGGGTCCCAACCTTCTTACCTTGAGAGCCACATTCAGTGCTGAGAGATGGTCGCATGCCGCACTTGACACAAAGAGATTGTAGAAGCCATATAACCAACAGCTTGAAATGGTTCCAAATAACAAGGAATCAGTTCGGGTTGAGACTCGGTGCCGCATGTTTTCTGGTGGTCTTTTAAAATCTAGTTATAATGTTAATGACCTTCTGTGGTGCCCCAAATAGGTAAAATGGCACCCCTCTAGTGCCCTCAGTAAGTATAATGTCCCCTATAGTGCCCCCACTAGTTATAATGACCACTTGTACTGCCCCAAGTAGGTAAAATGGCACCCCTGTAGTGCCCCCAGTAGGTATATTGCCCCCTATAGTGCCCCCACTAGTTATAATGACCACTTGTACTGCCCCAAGTAGGTAAAATGGCACCCCTGTAGTGCCCTCAGTAAGTATAATGCCCCTATAGTGCCCCCACTAGTTATAATGACCACTTGTACTGCCCAAGTAGGTAAAATGGCACCCCTGTAGTGCCCCAGTAGGTATATTGCCCCCTATAGTGCCCCACTAGTTATAATGACCACTTGTACTGCCCCAAATAGGTAAAATGGCACCCCTGTAGTGCCCCCAGTAGGTATATTGCCCCCTATAGTGCCCCCACTAGTTATAATGACCACTTGTACTGCCCCAAGTAGGTAAAATGGCACCCCTGTAGTGCCCTCAGTAAGTATAATGCCCCTATAGTGCCCCCACTAGTTATAATGACCACTTGTACTGCCCCAAGTAGGTAAAATGGCACCCCTGTAGTGCCCTCAGTAAGTATAATGCCCCCTATAGTGCCCCCACTAGTTATAATGACCACTTGTACTGCCCCAAGTAGGTAAAATGGCACCCCTGTAGTGCCCCCAGTAGGTATAGTGCTGTGGCCTATGAGAGTAAACAGCGGAGCAGGGAGCCATTGGCTCCTGTGTCTCACCGTTAAACATAAAATTCTACATCTATGAGGGGTATTTTAGGATGGAAAATGGTGCTGCCACCAACATAAACATATATCTAGATTAATTTACTCACTTATAGCGCTGACATGTTCCACAACGATTTACAGACATCATCATCACTCTCTGTCCCCAATGGAGCTCACAATCTAAGCTGATAATTTGGATATGTCTTATGACAGATGCTTTTTTATGTACTGGTACCTCAAATAATGTATACGTAATAGAGTGACAGCTTAATATTTAGACATACCCGACCATGCAGACAGTAATCTTCATTATATGGGTTCACGTCATTTTTGCTTGATTTTAACACAGTGGGGGTCATTCACAAAGGCTTTAAGCCTGTTTTTGGCAATAAAAAAGTTTCAGAACTTGGCAGTAATTGCTTTTGCAACTTTTACATCACTCTCAGCACTTTAAAAAAACAAAATAAGTGGGTAGAGCTTATAAGCTTAGAGTGGAGCGACCGCAGCCTAATGCATTTATTAGAATTTACTCCAAAAAGATCCTGGCTGGAGTAGGGTTCAGTTTGTGCCGCACGGACTACACAAATGCAACAAATCTATTAACAGGACGGTGCCTCCTAATAAATTGGTCACATCTTTCACCAGCAGGCTTTAAGATTGGTGTGTGAAATGTCAGTTTCAGTAAATGACCCCCATTAAGTCAATTACTTGGAGTCATTAAAGAAGAACTCCCGACAAAAATGTTATTCCATGTCCTGCTAGAAATGTACATGATATAATCTGTAGTGAATGTCATTTTCTTACCAGTGTCTGAATTTTTGACTTCTATCATCCTGAAGTTTCTTATCTGTGTCATGTGACCAGCAATTAGACCCACCAACTCACACATAGACTTATGTGTGGACAGGAAGTCTAATTCTCTATGTATTCCTATGAGACTGAAAGTGAGGCTCCCATAGGAATGAATAGAGAAGTGACTGGCTTTCTGTCCTGGGTCAGTTGAAGGTCAGGGAGTTGGTCACATGACCCAGCTACAATAAGAAGAGAGGTTTTTACTCACAGAAACAGTCACTGATCAGAAGATGACAATCACTACAGATTATATCATGCACCTTTCTAACAGGTCAAAGAATAAAAATGTTTGCGGGAGTTCTTCTTTAAACATTAATTCAGCAGCACAGAAGACCCTGCAGTTCTGCTCTTTTCTTTCTTACTGCAATATGACATCAGCACTACATAAATTATGAAATTATACTATGTGCTGTGGTTGTCTTCAGTCTTTCCCTGGCTAATTCTACAAATCTAAGCACACACAAAAAAACCCACCCCTGTATGCACAATGCATCCACCTCGGCAGACGGACAAGTTATATCACGCCAACACATGAAGTGCGAGAAATTCCGTCTGACAGAACAGATGGTTCTTAATTGATTTTGAAGATAAGTATGTTGTCTAGGTGTTAGCATACCATAGGGACAATTAGGGTACAACCACATGGCACTGCGTGCCACTACCGCCTGGCCGAACCAGCAGCAGCAGGCTCTATTTAAAATATTGAAGACTGCACTGTTCAGTGGATCTGTATTGTTTATGGCCGCATGGTACCTTCAATATCTTGCGGCCATTAACAATAAAGACCAACTGAACAGTACGGCCCGTGCGCCTGCGCAGTACTTGAATGCAGTGCGGCCACAACGCAAGCGGCACTCGACCATAATGTGTGCTCGCACCATTATTGGTACATAGTTGATTAGGTTGAAAAAAGACACAGATCCATCAAATCCGACCTGTACTCCTAATGTGTTAAGTCAGAGAAGGGCAAAGAACGACATCCCAATGAGGCAGATGCTAACTGCCCCATATTAAAGGGTTATTCCCATCTTAGACAATGGGGGCATATCGCTAGGATATGCCACCATCATCTTATAGGTGCCGATCCCACCTCTGGGACCCGCACCTATATTTAGAACGGAGCAGGGAGCGTGGCGCCTGGAGGACCCTGGATTTCCCGGGGTCAGGCCACCGCCAGGCGCAGCTCCCCGCTGCTCCCATAGAAATGAATGGTAGTGCACCGTACATGCGCGGCCACCGCTCCCATTCATTTCTATGTAGCCGACGGAAATAGCCGAGCCAGTGCTCGGCTATTTTCGGCGGCCCCATAGAAATGAACGGAGGGCTGCTGCGCATGCGCAGTGCGCCCTTCTTCACTTTTGGGGCTCCAATCTCGATATAGGTGCGGGTCCCAGAGGAAGGACCCGCACCTATAAGACAATGGGGGCATATCCTAGATATATGCCCCCATTGTCTAAAATGGGAATAACCCTTTAAAGGAAAAATCCATTCCTGGCTCCAAATCTGACAATCAGAATAAATCCCGGGATCTATGTCCGATCTCCAGAATCTAATACCAAGTAGCACATAAGCTATGTGCAAAATAGAGTATAATAGTTTGTACAAAATGCATTAGACTATTGCATAATGTAGAAAGGAAGAAGACTTCAATGGACATTGACCACTTGCGGACCGCTCGTTGACTATAAACGTTCAGGAAGTCCACCGTTAAAGGGGTTGCCCGAGCAAGCTCCGATCCTGTGCGGCCACCACTTCTGGGATCATGTGCCGTACATTAAGCACATGATCCCAGCCACGGATTACAACCTGCAGTGCGTACGTGAGTCTAAGGGCTCATGCACACAAATGTATTTTTTGTATGTGTCCGTTTTTTGCAGCCTGTATGCGGAACCATTCATTTCAATAGAGCCCCCTGAAAAACTGAAATGACTATGCGTGTATTTTGTGTCTGTATGTCCACAACTCTCTTCCGCAAAAAAATAGAAAATGTCCTATTCTTGTCCGTTTTGTGGACAAGCACAGGCATATTTACAATGCATCCGCAAACAAAAACCGAAGGATCACGGACGTCGCGTGAATGTCATCCAGTTTTTTGCGGATCTGTGTTTTAAGGAACGCAAAATACATACGGTGGTGTGCATGAGCCCCAAATTGCATGTGCTACAGGTTGTAATCCCAGGCTGTGATCTTGGAAGTTTGACAGAGATCATGTAGCTGCGGAAGGGGGGGGGGGCTTTTTTTAATGACAGCAGGGCTCCCCATAGAGAAGGCAGGGGTCATCTTTGTACGACACCTGCCTATTCCATCACTTTATACCCAGGGCTCAAAGGGCGCAGTATATACAGATCAGGAACCGGCATTGCCATCGCTTGTCCTTATACAGATTCATTGTTTCTGGGCAGCAGACCTTGCAAAAAAACACAAATTCCAGCACTTGCCTCTAATGCTCTTCACACCTGTATGGAGCGTACAATACTAGGCACTTGGCATGGGAGACACAAAATTAAATGCATGTGATAAGTTAGTGATAGACTAGAAATCCAATCAGGTTATCCAGAAACACGACAGAAATAGAAAGTAGTACATGGCATTTTCAGGAAGGGAAAATGAGGCAATGGCCCACTGTTCATGGGCATCCAAACGTTATTGAGTATTCTGCCTTACAAAGAACTTAAAGGGGTTGTACCAAGTTTTTAAATTAGAACTAGCTGATTGCTGGAGGTCCGACCTCTGGGTCCCCCGCCGTTCACGAGAACGGGGGTCCCGTTCCCCTGTTCTGATGGAGCTGCAAGTTGTGCATGTGCACTGCTGCTCCATTCATTCTCTGTAGGAGTGCCGGAGATAGGCGAGTACAGTGCTCAGCTATCTCTGGCGCTCCCATAGAGAATGAATGGAGCAGTAGTGCCCATGCACGACCTGCCGCTCCATCAGAAAGGGGGAACAGGACTGATCTCATGGTCAGTGGGGATCCCTGTCGATAGAGGATAATTTAAAGAGGCTCTGTCACCACTTTGCAAGCTATGTATTTATATACATAGGCATGTAGGTATTGTAATCCTCTCCCCAGACATATCTTCAAATTGCAGAGCCAAGCAGCAACTTTTATAAATATGTAAATGAGGCTTCGGAGCACCAACGCCCTCCCGGCTCCAAAACCCGCCCTGCAGCCTTTATCCCCGCCCCTCCTGTCTCTGATGGAAATCTCCCACCTGCGCAGTCGGAACTTCGCCGGCGCATGCGCTGTACGCTTGCAGTGCCGATCACTGCGAGCGCGTTCAATGTATTGCATACGCTCTGCTCAGCTGATCTTCCAAACGCTCTGTCACTTCCGGGTTCAGTGAAGTGACGGCGCGTATGCAATACATTGAACGTGCTTGCAGTGTTCGGCACTGCAAATGTACAGCGCATGCGCCGGCAAAGTTCTGACTGCGCAGGCAGTCCATCAGAGACCGGAGGGGCGGGGATAAAGGCTGCAGGGCGGGTTTTAGAGCCGGGAGGGCGTTGATGAAGCAGTGCTCAGACTGAAAGAGCACGCCTCCCGGTGCGCCAAAGCCTAATTTACATATTTATAAAAGTTCCTTTATTGAAGAATCACTGCTTGGCTCTGCAATTTGAAGGTATGTCTGGGGAGAGGATTACAACACCAACATGCCTATGTATATAAATACATAGGTTGCAAAGTGGTGACAGAGCCTCTTTAAAAACGTGGCACAATCCATTTAAAGGGTTTCCAGTATTGTATTTTATATTGATGGTCTATCCTTAGGATAGGCCATCAACCTCAGATCGTAGGGGGTCCGAAACCCCCAACCCTGATCAGCTGGTCCAGCGTCTGGAATAAGCACCAAAACTACAAAGCTCCGTTCATTTTGTAGCGGACAGACCTAGTTACTGCAGCGCTGCTTCCATTGACTGGAACAGGAGCGGTGCGGCAGTAAGCTTCAAGTCATTCTCCTCAGCTCCTCCTGCTCTATAACGTGCTGCATTTTCATGGTGACAGGTTCCCTTTAAATTTGTGTCTCCCATGCCATGCACCTAATATTGTACTCCCCATGCAGGTGTGAAGTGTATTAGAGGCAAGTGCTGGAAGGTTTTTTTTGCAGCTGTATCTGCGCTGTATGTTTTTAAAAAAAACCTATTACGTCGCTTACATACAGCATTGCCAATGACTTTATACCATTCAGGCCCCCAATTACTGGCAGTAAAGGACAACTCTGTGAGAATTAAACAAATTAGCACCTTCTTCTGAAATGCATGCCTTGGTTTTAGATGTCTTTGGTGCGGCACGCTGCAGCATGCTCCACATGAGCTTTTATGTGGTCTTTTTACTGCCGTCTCACACTTCAGACGTTCAGGAGAACATCTGTCTCTGGAGGCTGACTCAGACGCTCTGTTATATAACTTATTACAGTCTCTAAGTAACTAGTTCCAATTAAAATATCAAATGTCTAGTCTTGAAAATATGCAATTAAGTTCTAGCGCATCACTGTTTAATATGTAACATGAATGCCACCGTCTTTGCTCCAGATCGGTGGCCAGGAGGAGATCTGGATAAGGTATAATGCACATTACAAAGCACAGTATGTCACCTACAGTAGATGCAGTTAAGAGTCCCCGTTTTTTTTTTTTTCATTTGGTATATATGCACCTGCAATATGGAGTGCTGCCTCAACTTTCTATTTTGGATGCCCTGCATCTGTCTATGACTGTCAGCAACTCTGTATCGACAAAACTGCTGACAGACTCCCTTAAAGCAATGCCACTCCTTCCTGAGGACTATGCAACTATTGCTTCATTGGGATGTGTGGTTAAACCTTCAGCTTTGTTGCTTTTTGCTACAATACACCTTTTCCTCGGGATAGAGGAATGTATTAGCTTCTACCCCCTGCCCTACATATGTCTGTGATCAGTACAGTATTGAAAAAACTGCTGACAGATGCCCTTTAAGCAATGTCAATCCTTCCTGAGCACTGTGTATCCATTGCTTCATTGAGATTTGTGGTCAAACTTTAATTTTTCTTGCTTCTTGTTAGAATACACCTTTTCCGCGCCTTGCACCTGCAGACAGCATGTTATAGAGCAGGAGGAGCTGAGCAGATTCGTATATAGTTTTGTGCAGGGGCGTAGCTATAGGGGTGCAGAGGTAGCAGTCGCTACCGGGCCCAGGAGCCTGAGGGGGCCCAAAGACCCTTGTGCCACAGAAGACACCGGTATTATAGAGAGTGCATGCAAGTCATATTACACTTCTGGCTGGAGGGAAGGGGTTAGGTCAAGAATTTGGCATGGGAGATGTGCCGTTTCAATGTTTGTCTCAGGCAGCATGAAGGCTACGTGCTTCCCTGCCCCAGGCCACAAAGTACTGGGCTTAGGAGTCCAGTGCACAGACCTTCTGGGCTTAGGAGTCCAGTGCACAGACCTTCTGGGCTTAGGAGTCCAGTGCACAGACCTTCTGGGCTTAGGAGTCCAGTGCACAGACCTTCTGGGCTTAGGAGTCCAGTGCACAGACCTTCTGGGCTTAGGAGTCCAGTGGGCAGACCTACTTGGTGATTTACAGCTATCTCTGCATAGATGCTCATAAAGGGAAGGTGGACAATTACTGATAGGACCGCCCACTGGACTCCTTAGCCCAGAATGAGCAGAGATTTCAATCCATAAGTTATAAATTTACGAACTCTTTTCACGAAAAAACTATATATTTCAGTCTACAGCTTGAGCTTCTCCTGCTGTATAAAATAGTTGATTTGGTTATGGTTAGGCTAGTTTCACATATGCATAAAGGCTTTGATGGAACAGCGTGCCACCGTATACGGCATAGCCAGATACTGCCATTCCCTGCTGGAGCCCATCAACTATAATGGGGCCCAGTGGCATGAATGGCGGGATTTGACCAGACAAAAACCTGATGCAATCATTGGTCAATCCCCGCCCAGACCTATTATAGTCAATAGGGTCTCCCGGGGCTCTGGCCCTTTCCTACAATGAACAGGATAACTTTAACGCATATGTGAAAGTAGCCCAACCTTGAATCTTAAAGTTTAATTATCTAGGACTTCTATCGAGGACTATGAACTCTATGACCAACATTACTTTACAGATTGCTAAGTAAAGTAATTTAATTAAATAAATTCAATAACACATGTATAGATCAGGCCCCTTCCCAATGGTTATTACATGGACTGTGTTCTCATTCTGGGGGGGCTGCTTATTCTTGTCGGGCAGAGCAGGATGTCCTGATATAATGAGGCCATTATGGAGGAGGGTGAGACAATGGAGCGCAGAGGTAAATTAAACAGAACAACTTGGCATGATTCACAATTTCATTTTGTCTATTTCCGGAGACTCAAGTCAACTTGTAAAGTAAAACATGGGAAGTTTGCTCATGGTGGATTAGTCTACCAATGAAGTTAAGTACACAAGCCGGGTATTAAATATACACTTCTAGCTATTACTTCAGATGCTTGTACATCTCCGCTGTCCGGTATGCTAGCCATTAGATTTCCCAGTATCCTGATGGGAGTTACAGTAAAGTATATTGTCATCTATACTATAGACTGGGTGGAAAAATAGCTTTAGTCATGAATAATTTATCATTATCTGCAGTTAGATTAGGACTCTTTCCATAAGGACATGTTGACAATGCCAATACATCCTTAATCCGGTCAGTAGAAGCACCCATACTCCACAGCACCCTGAATTGGGGTGCAGAGATCTGAACACTGTGCCTCCATCCATCTGAAAAGGACGTGCGGATGAAGTACGGTGATGGCAGGCTAGGCTTTCAGCAACACTGAGGGTACCAACGGGACAGGATAAAAGAGCGTTTGTCTGTACTACAGAGCATGGAGTACGTACTTTAAAAAAAATGGCGTGGGGTCCCCCCCTTTTTTCCTTCACCAGCCAGATACAACCAGCAGCGGCAGCCTGGCACTACCAGGGTGGGAAGGGACATGGTTATTGGCCCTTCCCAGCCTAATGGTACCAGCCTGCAGCCGCCCCAGAGGCAGACCCTCAATTTAGAAGGTCCGGTCCTGCGGGTACCCGGCTCTTCCCGGCACCCCTGGTGGCGGTGGATGCCGAGGTAATAGATGTTGGGGTTAGTGCTGGCCTGCCATACCGGCAAGCACTAAGCCCAGTATTAGTAATCAGGGCCGTCTGTAGATAGCCGTAATTACTAAAACTGTAGTATTGTAAAAAAAAATACACACACACAAGTATAAAACATTTTATTGAAATAAACACTCCCCCAGACTTCTGTTTGACCATTTTATTTAAAAAAAAAAAAAAGCTGGTCCGACGTAGTCCACCGAATCCGACGTAGTCCTCTGTATTCACGACCCTGAAAAATAGAAAACAAATACACAAACACAGACCACTTACCTCTTCCTGCACTGCTGCACTGGGATAATACACACAGCGATGTCACTGTACAGGGATAATAAACACAGTGATGTCACCGTACAGGATAATAAACAGCGATGTCACAGTACAGGTATAGAAAACACAGTGATGTCACAGTACAGAGATAATAAACACAGTGATGTCACAGTACAGAGATAATAAGCACAGTGATGTCACTGTACAGGGATAATAAACACAGTGATGTCACCGTACAGGGATAATAAACACAGTGATGTCACTGTACAGGGATAATAAACACAGCGATGTCACAGTACAGGTATAACAAACACAGTGATGTCACAGTACAGGGATAATAAACACAGTGATGTCACCGTACAGGGATAATAAACACAGTAATGTCACAGTACAGAGATAATACACACAGCGATGTCACAGTACAGAGATAATAAACACAGTGATGTCACAGTACAGAGACTATAAACACAGTGATGTCACAGTACAGGGATAATAAGCACAGTGATGTCACAGTACAGGGATAATAAACACAGTGATGTCACTGTACAGGGATAATAAACACAGCGATGTCACAGTACAGAGACTATAAACACAGTGATGTCACAGTACAGGGATAATAAACACAGTTATGTCACTGTACAGGGATAATAAACACAGTGATGTCACAGTACAGAGACTATATAAACACAGTGATGTCACAGTAACAGGGATAATAAGCACAGTGATGTCACAGTACAGGGATTAATAAACACAGTGATGTCACTGTACAGGGATATAAAACACAGCGATGTCACAGTACAGGTAATAACAAACACAGTGATGTCACAGTACAGAGATAATAAACACAGTGATGTCACAGTACAGAGATAATAAGCACAGTGATGTCACAGTACAGGGATAATAAGCACAGCGATGTCACAGTACAGGTATAACAAACACAGTGATGTCACAGTACAGAGATAATAAACACAGTGATGTCACAGTACAGAGATAATAAGGCACAGTGATGTCACAGTACAGGATAATAAGCACAGTTGATGTCACAGTACAGGGATAATAAGCACAGTGATGTCACAGTACACCTGTGCAAACAAGGCCTGGGGGACCAAGAATGAGTTAGGGGCTACACTGAAAAGGGCCAGTGGCACACAGATAAGGGGTAAGGGGCAGGGTCACAAGCAAGGTCCTGGGGGGAAGGGGGGGTGAGGGGTGCACAGATAATGGCCAGGGGTGCGCACACAGGGGGCAGCAGAGACAAGAACCAGAGAGGCACAGACAAAGAGGGAGTGGGGCACAGATAAGGGCCCAGGGGCGCAGACCAGGAAGAGCGTACAAAGACAAGGGCCAATCCCAGGGGTGCAGACAGGGCCAGGTAGGCACAGCCAAAGGGGCGAGATAAGAGCCAGGGGCTGCAATTGAAAGGGCCAGGGTGGTGCACAGAGCAGGGTCAAAAGCAAGGTCTGGGGGGGGGGCGCACAGATAAGGGCCAGGGTGGCATTAATAGGTTCTTCTTTATTTTGGCGAGGTATCGTATCAGTATCGAGTATCGTGATACTTTTGTACGTATCGGTATCGAACTCAAAATTCTGGTATCGTGACAACCCTACTCTGAACTTTGATTGACAGGGCCAGGCAGTGAAAAAGTCATTACGTCTAACTCTGCCAATCAGTGTGGGGAGAGCGCAGATTCATGGGTACAAAACTGGTGACAGATGCCCTTGAACGCAAGGTAAAGTTGCGAAAGAAGTGGTTCTGAATGGTAGAAGTGAAGCTCGACTTCTATAGGTCATTGAGACATGTCAGAAGATGTTATGGGTGGAGGTCCATGAGCTTGGAGGCCCACCGGTCATTAAAGCAATGTGGTAGTACTATGTTGATGACAGTTCCATTGAGTTCAGCCGAGCCTTATTATGGAGCTGGTCCAGCACTTCAGAGCAATAAAATGGCAAAGTTTATTTCACATTTTTTTTAAAAAAAATTACCTTTCTAAAACTGCTGACATATTTTAAGCTTATTGTGTTGCACCCTCTCCATATACTGGAAATGCAACTACACAGAAAACTTCACTGAAGTCAAGAGGTGCAGAGCTATAAGCCAAAGGGGCAAGGTGCTTTTGCAACTCCCTCAATCTCTAGCAGCTGATAGGGTCCAAGGGCATGCTGTCTTCTGACATGTCTCAATAGCACCTCAGATACGAAGCAGTCTCACCGTAAGTGAAAATATTAATATAAATTTCCATAACCTTCAGATATCACATTTTTATTGCAATGTCAGGTGCACTTTGAAGTTGTCTTCTCGCCTGCTGCCAAAGTAGTTATCTTACAAAGGACAAAGGGAGCCGACATGCTGAGAAATGGATTTTTCCTCCACTTTTCTCCTCTCTGGCTTTTTGACCTGTGAAAATGGAAAAGTCTGAGATAATTGTTAGGAAGTCAGTTCCAGCTTTAATATACCTCATCAATCATTACAAAGTGAATGTACTGTGAGACAGAACTTTTAAATATCGTTCACCTACGTGGTGTCCAAGGGACAGTCACGCTCCTCTGCAGCTTATGACTTGATGTCTGTCCATTTTGCTTGCAGACTTTCAATAAGGTCTTAGAAGAAGATGTTGCAGAGGGAGAGAACATAGTCAAAACATTTCCAGTCCATGAGAATTTTATATTTTTTGATACTTCTGCTATAGCGTAACAGTTTAATTGGGGTTCGGTGTGCCACATATTATGGCTGCAAGAGTTACTCGTAATAATAAAGTAAAGTAAAATGAAATTTCTTGTTTGTTCATGGCTACATTTAGAGTGGTTTTAAGTGCACTTTCTCCTATGAGTTCCTGACAGATGTGCTTCAAGGGATTGTCCAGAATCAGGAAAAAAAGGCCTGCTTTTTTATTTTTTTTTTATTTTTTTTTAAACAGTGCCACATCTCACATAGTGCTACAGCTTTCCTTCCCTTAGAGGGGCTGTCCAAGTTATTTTTTTTGTCCTTTGTATGTTTCTAACTAGGCAAATGTAATGCTTTTTCAATGCACTTACTTTAACTTTAGTGTCCCCTTTCTCAGATTTCACTGAGGGTCACATGACCTGTGATGTCAGCTTCTCTCTCTGTTCTACCGTTGTTTCGTGCACAAGCAGATAAGAGTCTGTACACCAGAGGTCACTGTGCTGGCCACGCCCCCTGCACTGCCAGCTGCTGCTCTTTCCCTGGATTCTTTCAGATCAGATTTTTAACCCATTCAGTAAGCACAGACTCAGGGCTGAAGCTTGAATACAGTAGCTGCAGGCAGTGAGGAGACAAATGCAGGGGCACAGGAGCTAACAGAGGAGTTCTACAGAGCAATTGCACAAGAACAGGGGGAATATCCTGTGTGTATCAGCAAGTGTCATTGTACAGAGGGGACTTGTAGTCCCACAGATACAACATGCTGCTGAGTATCCTAGCAGACAGACATGTCCACTCAGGGAAGTACTTGTATTATCTCCCTTTTCAGAGCATGGGGAGGGGCAGAAATTGTTGTTATTGCCGATAAACAAAGGACCAGAAGAGAACCAGGGAAATGAGGAAATATATATATATAATTTTTTTGTCTAAAACTTGCTTAACTTAGTTATATATTGCTGCCCATCAGATTTACAGTTCTATATATTTTTTTCAACAACTCGGACAACCACTGTAACCACCACCAATCCAGCGCCACCTCTCATTCCTCGTAGCTGGGCTGCAGCTAGTGACATATTGTTTTGACTGCAACGGTGACTCCCTGTACAGCACTGCAGCCAATCATTGCCTTAGTGGTCACATGTTGTACACCGCTGAGGCTGCAGCTATGAGCGGTGCTGGATCGGAAGGGGCTGATGAGGTAATTTTAAGTTTGCCTACTATTTTAGTAGGCTCCCAGTAGCTTCCCTAAATAAAAAAAACAACGTAAACACTCCCTTTAATGAATTGTTTTAGGTGACTTTGGATCTGAGTATACAGAGAAGGCAAGCAAGTGCTTGTTGTCCTCCTCCAAGTTTTTAAACTGCAAGTACGTTTTCTCCTAATCAACACTTCCATTATACACGTAACTGGCTGCAAATGCTCTACACCTACGTTCCTTAAAAAAAAAATTAGAAAAGTGCATCGACGTGGAATTACAGGGCCTTTATTCTGGTTTAACTCCCTTGGTAAAAATAGCAAAGCCTCACCTAACACAGAGAGAAAAGAGAACAGATGAGCAACGCGGCTGGCAGGCCAGCAATGGGAGAGGTTCCACAGCGAGCTGAGATGAGTGTCTCCTAGGAATCGCCCTCTGCTCCCATCTTTCCTGGCACGTGCTGCTCAGCATTAATATTTCCACAATAGGTGATAACAGTTATCAATTGTAAGTTCTTTATTTTTCCGACCAGCTCATGAATTGTTGGATGCGGCTAGCTCACAACACAATTCTCCTGTTGGGTTCCAAGAAATAAGTTTTGGAAGATTCTCCTTACTGGAAATTTATTTTATGTGAATTCATATGTGACCTAATGTTTATCCGAATCAAAGTCAATGCCCTCCTTGTAATGCCATGTTGTTTTTAGGTTCACAGTTCTGTGGTAATTTTGGGAGGGGGTTCACAGAGCGTCTTGCAAGCTCCTTAATATTCAGCTAATCACCTGCACTTCTCAGGTCTTCCTCTGAAAGTCTCAAATCAATTCTAATGCACCTACTCAGTGCTTCTTCAGCCAGCCCACAAGGAACCAGTGTAGAGGATGGGAGTGGTAGTGGCCCTGATGAGGTGTGGTGTCACAGTGTACTCCCTCGGGCCTTTGCTCCCTGGGGATCGGTGCAATGGAAAAGTGTCTTGAAGATTCAGGCCAGAAGTAAACGCATAAAAGTCTCTCTTTAATTGGTTCAAAATATAACTTGTGGCACATCCAGCCGTATTGAATACAAAGTGCCGTTTCTGGCCCCAGATGAGGAGATATGGTGGCTGGCTGAATGACACTTGCAGGCACTAGTGGAAATAGGTGTCCACTATGAGATACGGGCTTGGTTTTTGACTGGCCTGGATGTTAGCTAGGTGATGGGTGTCTGACCTGTTTTTCCTCACCAGCAGCAGGGTCTGTGATGTCGCTGATCACTCTGCTGTCTCTATACACTGTAGCTTCTTGGAAAATTGTATCTTCAGCTCTGGCATGTGCTTCCACTTCCTATTTCCACACTCTTTACTCTGGAACTCCCTCTCCTGGCAGGAAGCAGGACTAGCCCAGTCCTACCAAGAGGCCAACCATACCTTCTCTGTTGGCCTAAATATATGAAAATACACCACAATACATAGTAAAACATAACAATTGTAGATTTCTGGGGTACTGAACTTCCAGGCCCCTTAAAATCTCTGTATTTCCATTCTTCATCCACTGGGTCACAAAGTTGAACTCACTATTTTACCCCATGAAAAACACTCCACCTTCACTTCCTCATGGACCCCTTCCGTTCTCTTGCCAGTTCTACCCCTCCTTTCTAAGCTGGGCCAGACATTTCCGCCTACGTTGCTCTAAGCCATACTTGCCAACTTTTTTAAATTGGCCCCCAAGAAGTCTGTGAGTGCTGTACTCGGCTGCTTCTCAGCTGTCCTATGGAG
This sequence comes from Rhinella marina, assembly GCA_900303285.1. NCBI lineage: Eukaryota > Metazoa > Chordata > Amphibia > Anura > Bufonidae > Rhinella > Rhinella marina. Next base: position 38,926 of record ONZH01021864.1, read on the forward strand.
CACACGTCCATTGCAGTCATTCTGTTCAATCCACAGACTTAGGGACCCCATTCTTGTGATCGATGGAGGTCCCATTCAGGTTCCTGTAAATGGGTGATAAGACCTTGTGGTGGGACAACCCCTTTAAATCTGAGTCTATGCAGCTACTATAAAATGCGTTGATAAATCAGTTCGCTGGGAGAGTTGTTTAACGGGAATATCATCAGAAAATGACCTATTGTTTAAATAATGTTTTTATATTAAACATATTTTTAAATAATTTTTGATGCTGTTAATTTGAAACTTCCTTGTCAATATCTACATTTAAACAAAAACCATAAAATCCTGCAGTTTTTACACTGGCCACGAAGCCTAATAATAGTCGTCACTTCTTGGTCCAGTCTCTGCACAGGTCACTGAGCATCCCTAAACACTCCCATAGAAGTCAATAGGGCCCGCTCCTGTCACCTCCGAGCAATGTCAGATAAGTGCGGGTCCTATCTCTGGGATCCGAACTTATGTCTAGATGAGGCCCCCAAAGTGTACAAGTGTACATGAGTGGCGTGCTCTGCATTCACTTCTATAAGAGTTCCGAAAATAGCTGAGCAAGCCTGCTCTTCTATTTTCTGAAATCTCATAGAAACGAATAGACGGTGCAAGCATGGCCACCGCTCCATTCACCTCTATGGTACTGCCGGAAATAACCGATCCAGCGCTCAGCTATTTTTGGAGTTTCCATAGAAGTGGAGGACGGTCGCGCATGTGCAGCTGTTCTCCATTCACATCGGGGGTCCCGTTTTAGAGACAGGAGCAGGTTCCAAAGATGGGATCCACACCTATATGACATTTGTGGCAATATCATGGGCAGGATTACAATGACAGGTAACACTGTATCTATTGATAGCAACTGTATCTAAGATGAGGCAGTGTGAGTGCATCCGGATAGGGAAGAACTGTCCTAGCGCTCCACGTAGGATATAGATTTTATATAGTAACTATAGGGCATCTATTATCTTACACATGAAGACATATCATATGTGCAAATAGTGAGTCAAAACCCAAAGCTGTTAAAGTTGTTGTTCCATGAATCCGAATACTTTTGTAATTGCATGTCATTAAAAATGTAGCCACTGAGCTATTCAATATAATGCATCTGTATAGCCGCCACCTGCTGTTTTTTCTTTTCCTTATTTCTCCGTCCACCTCTGTGAAATTGCTGAGGTGGTCGCACATGTTGCTCAGCTCATCTCTTAAGTGTCACCAGCCCTATCTACTATTACAAGCTGTGACAGTTATGGGAAGAGTGCTGCAGCAGAAAGAACATACCCCCTGAGCTGTGATAGGGAGAGATAGCTGTAGCAGAAAGGACACACTCCTTGAGCTGTGATAGGGAGAGCATTGCAGCAGAAAGGACAAGTCCCTCTCAGAAAGGACATGCCCTCTGAGCTGTGATAGAGAAAGAGGTGCAGCAGAAAAGATACGTCCTCACCGCTGTGATAGGGAGAGTAGTGTAGCAGAAAGGACACACTCCTTGAGCTGTGATAGGGAGAGCACTGCATTAGAAAGGACAACTCCCCCTGATCATGTGGGTTCAAGATGGCCGTGGCGACATCTTCGTACTCAAATGAATGAGGTGAGTATGTTTTGGGTGTTTTTAATGCCATTTCAGGGAAAATTGATTCTTTACCACAAAGCACGAGGAATTTCAACTTAGAATTTTCTCTGAAATTCAGATCGAAGTCCACTTCGGATACTTTGATTTGCTCAACTCTAAAAGAGATTGTCCTGGGCTAGATGATATCTTGTTGTCATGTTTTACATTAATCATGAGATAACGTATTTTTTTGTCCTTGTCCTTTTCTTTTGCTGCCCTTATACGGAACCATTAATTTCAATGGGGGCCACAAATAAAACAGAAATGACCGTTTCCGCATGTCCGCAAGTCCTTTCTGCAAAAAAATAGAACATGTCTAAGGACAGGCATTGTTACAACGGATCCGTCAAAAAACGGATGTAACATGGATGTCACCCTTTTTTTGCGGACAGCAAAATACATACGGTCGTGTGCATGAGCCCTAAATGTTGATTGCTGACTACAGAAATATGAACTATATGAATAGGATACTCCTGTATGCGGACTCCTGGATTCCAGGGCAGAAAAGGTTAAGAACCCGAGATGTCCATGAACTTAGATGTGAATCATTGTCTTCAGCGAGCAGATGGAGTAATGTGTCCTGACAGCGCTCCCTGTTTACTGCATAAAGCAATTAAATCCAGGCGGACTCCTCCCGGCTCACTACTGGTTGGTAAATTGTCTTGCCAGAGCTGTCACATTGGATACAGCGTGAGATCCTGACATCCCAATATTTTTTTTTCAGTCAGGCTGTAAATTGGTACAAGAGTCGGCATGTATAGATTCCAGATGTAGGGGCAGCGCAGAAAATCCATTGGCTTCCGAGCCTTACGGTTACTGTCAGGTTTTATTATGCTGCCCCCCCTCTCTGTTATATGACGCCAATTGTCATGAGGGTTATATCGAAAATATGTTCAGCTGTTCAAATTTTACAGGTTTAATGTCAAAATGATCTTTGTAGGTGATGTGGGTCTAAATAATGTACGTACTGTGATATGTATACATTCATCATCATAAATTCTTACAGGGGTGTCCCAGGGTTGGACTGGCCCACCAGAGGACCTGAGGATCTGACAATAATGGACCCATAATAAAAGAGGGCCCTTAAAGGGGTTCTCCGGGAATTAAGAAAATGAAAATACCTAAATATTACTTTATTATAAATATATTTCCAAATACCTTTCATTACTTATAATTGCTCGTTTTGTCTGGGAAACAATCTTTAGGAGAAACAAAATGTCCGCTGCCCTATTAGTACACACAAAACCTGTCCTAATCACAGAGCAGGACACAGTCACATCCCCACCTCCTCTCTGTACTTCATGTCTCCTCCTGAACTCCGTTCCTTCAGAGATTCAGCTGAAGATCATATTAAACGTTATTCAGGATCATAATGAGGATAAGGCAGCTCTTTACCTCAGAGCTGTGAAGTAACTTCTCCTCCTGTGTGATTAGGACAGGTTTTGTGTGTACTAATAGAACGGTGGCCATTTTGTTTCTCCTAATGATTGCTCCCCAGAGAAAACGAGCCATTATAACTAATGAAAGGCATTTGAGAATATATTTATAATAAAGTAATATTTACGTATTTTCATTTTTTTAATTCCTGGCTAACCCCTTTAAAATGACACCCAAGGGACTTCAGTCCGACGCTGGCTTTTCCCACATCCCTTTGTGATTGTGAGGTCTGACTGATGGGACCTCACAGGTCCTGAGAATGAATTGGCCGCAGAACTGCATCCCTTTCAGAGTTTTTCCCTGCACGGCTGCACTGATGGCCACTGGGTATACTGGGAACCGCAGCATAACCCAATGGATGGAGCGGCGTAGTAGTTCCCTGCACAGCCTCCCCCCCCCACTAACCAGAAAATGATAGCTTAAAGGGATTTTCTGAGACTTTTATACTGATGACCTATTCAGAGGATAGCTGATTGGTGGGGGTCAGATACCTGGGACCCCCACCTATCAGCTTTGAGAAGGCAGCACTGCTTTCAATAGCGCTACTGTCTTCTCGCAGTTTACCCTAAGCCAGTGACCTAAGCTCAGCTCAGCCCCATTCAAGTGAATGGAGATCAGCTGCGATACCAAGCACAGCCACTATACAATGTACGGCGCTGTGCTTGATGAGCTGAGAGAAGGCGGTGCTACTGCGAGCGCTGGTGACTTCTCAAACAGCTTACCAGCAGGGGTCCCGGCTGTCAGACCCCCACCGATCAGATAATGACGTCACACGTCAGCAGGCGCGAGATTTCACTCCTTTTCTTCTATCAAGATTGCTCCGACGGCCTCTCTGCAAGCAAATGGATAAGGTGAATATGTATTTTTTGGTTTTTGACCTCCATTTATGGAAAAATTGATTTGTTACCATGAAGCATAAGGAAATTTGGGTTCGTGGCAAATTAAATTTTTCCTGAAATTCGGATTGAAGTCCACTTTGTTAACTTCAATTTGCTCAACACCAGTGGGGGGTTTCAGCAGCGTATCGTAGAGGGATTGTAAAGTAAGGTTATGAGTTTGGTGACTCTTCCTTTGTAATTGCTTCTTCCCTGTTTGTATCATATTCTGAGAACTCGTGACTGTAAGGGCTTGTGCACACTAATGTATTTTCTTTCTGTGTCCATTCCAAGTTTTTTTTTTGTGAACCGTATGGGGAACCATTCATTTCAATGGGTCTGCAAAAAAACTAAGTTACTCCATGTGCCTTCCATTTCTGTATGTCCATGTGTGCATGAGTCATAAAGTACCGTATTTTTCGCTTTATAAGACGCACTTTTTTTCCCCCCAAAGTGGGGGAAAAAAGTCACTGCGTCTTATAAAGCGAATGTGCCTCAAATCAAGATGGCTGGCCCTATTGCAGGACAGCAGGAGCTGTTGCTAAGCCTGCTCCTGAGCGGGCTTACTTAAGTGTGGGGCGAGCAGCGGCAGTAGTTAATCATACAGTACTGAATTCTGCCACCCGGCACGTCCTTACCACAGATCTGACTGCCGGGTCCGCGCCATACCAGAGGAGGAGGAGAAGAGAGGAGAGCAGTTCTTCTCCTCTGCATTGCCGCTCGCATATATGTAAAGCTGATTGGAGGTGTGCGCCGGCGGGAGTTACTGCTGCTCCCTGCCTCCACCAATCAGCTTACTCCCTCCCACTGCCGTACCATGAGCGCCGCCGTTACAGAGCGCTCCTGCTGTGAGAGACAAATAGACAGAGTTTTACTGGCCCTCTGTCTCCCTGTGCTATTTCCTGGCCTGTCACCTGAAGTCCTGGGTGAGTGACAGCTTATAGGCCGGTCTACTCTGCAGTACATGGGTGCATTCCTATGAATGAGGGAGGTTATAGTCATATTTAACATAAACACAGGCCAATAATGGTACAGTCCCTGGACAGTGTTTATATTTCATGTGACTATAACCCTACTAATCCTTAACAATACACCAATGTACTGCAGTTCATGGCTGAATTCTTTAGGATGACGGGGGTTATAGTCTTATAACAGTGCATCATCCACAAATTCGCCATAACAGTGCTTCATCCACAGACCCCCTATAACAGTGCATCATCCACAGACCCCCTATAACAGTGCATCATCCACAGACCCCCCTATAGCAGTGCATCATCCACAGACCCCCTATAACAGTGCATCATCCACAGACCCCCCTATAGCAGTGCGTCATCCACAGACCCCCTATAACAGTGCATCATCCACAGACCCCCCCTATAGCAGTGCGTCATCCACAGAGCCCCCTATAGCAGTGCGTCATCCACAGAGCCCCCTATAGCAGTGCGTCATCCACAGACCCCCTATAGCAGTGCGTCATCCACAGACCCCCCCTATAGCAGTGCGTCATCCACAGACTCCCCCTATAGCAGTGCGTCATCCACAGATCCCCCATAACAGTGTCCTCCACAGATCCCCCATAACAGTGTCCTCCACAGATCCCCCCATAACAGTGTCCTCCACAGATCCCCCCATAACAGTGTCCTCCCACAGATCCCCCATAACAGTGTCCTCACAGATCCCCCATAACAGTGTCCTCCACAGATCCCCCATAACAGTGTCCTCCACAGACCCCCCCCATAACAGTGTCCTCCACAGATCCCCCATAACAGTGTCATCCACAGATCCCCCATAACAGTGTCATCCACAGATCCCCATAACAGTGTCCTCCACAGATCCCCCATAACAGTGTCCTCCACAGATCCCCCATAACAGTGTCCTCCACAGATCCCCCATAACAGTGTCCTCCACAGACCCCCCCCCATAACAGTGTCATCCACAGATCCCCCATAACAGTGTCATCCACAGATCCCCCATAACAGTGTCATCCACAGATCCCCATAACAGTGTCCTCCACAGATCCCCCATAACAGTGTCCTCCACAGATCCCCCATAACAGTGTCCTCCACAGATCCCCCATAACAGTGTCCTCCACCAGACCCCCCCATAACAGTGTCATCCACAGATCCCCCATAACAGTGTCATCCACAGATCCCCCATAACAGTGTCATCCACAGATCCCCATAACAGTGTGTCATCTACAGACCCCCATTAGTTCAAAACCCACCAAAAGCACATAATTTGGTTCAAAGTATTTTTTTCTTATCTTCCTCCTCAAAAACCTAGGTGCGTCTTATCATCAGGTGCGTCTTATAAAGCGAAAAATACGGTATATTGTGGGAACAGATATCTACAGAATAGAATCAGCAAGGCAGTATACACAGAGACACCGTGCGTGGGGTGTGCCAGACCGCTCATGTATCTCCAATCTGTGGGGTGTCACATTTGTCACTGGGGTAAATACAGAGGATGGCGACGGGGGGCAGACAATCCAACAAGTATATCTAGGCCTTGGACGACAGACGGAGTATAATCTTATTAATCTTTTAATTTCCAGTTACAAGAAATATATTCACACCATGAGCCGTCAGCGGGTGAAGTCATTTTCCTGACACTTCTGCCTGGAAGTATTTGTGGTTTTCTATCTGGGGTCATGATGTGGCTGCCTGTCAGCTGGATCCTCTCAGCGCACTGTACAAAGTCAACATTTAATCTTCTAACTTGTGAACGTCAGCCCTTCAAACATGTCCCAGTCGCTGAGTGTGTCTGTTAAGTGATCAGAGGGATGATTTCCAATCCCACATGTGTTTCCCTGCAATCCTTCATCTTTGTCCTTATCCCACCAGGTCAGGATCAACATGGGTGGTTAGTGCGGCAAATGCTGGCGCGGACTGCTTACTGTAATACAGGAGTGAACAGAGGCATATTGTTTACTTATGTGTGTGTATATATACATATCTATCTATATACTGTATATGTGTGTGTGTATCTACCTATCTATATACTGTATATGTGTGTATATCTATCTATCTATCTATCTATCATATATCTATCTATCTACTGTATATGTGTGTGTATATATATATCTATATATACTGTATATGTGAGTGTGTGTGTATATATGTTTATATGTGTATGTATCAGATGCGGAACATATATATATGTATATAATAAATGGGTCCCCATCCAATCCACCAAAAATATGGATCAGATGCGGACAAAAGATACAGGCCTTAACCTCATAGTAACCAGTTTTTTTTGGTCCTTTTGGGAATTTTTTTTTTTTTTTATTGGTGCAATTCAATAGCTATAACTTTTTTATTTTTCTCTTGATGTAGCCATATGAAGACTTGTTTTTCGCGGGATGACTTGTGGCTTTTATTGTTACCATTTGGGAGTACATAAGACTTATTGATCACTAAGCAAAAAATAGCAATTCTGCCATTGTTTGGACTTTTTTTTTTTACAGCATTCAACATGCAAGATAAATCATGTGATAATTGTACAGTGTCATTCATCATGGATGCGGCTATACCAAATATGTTTCTATTTTTTATTAATTGAAAAGCACTTTATCAATGAAAAAAGTGTATTTTTTAACTTGTAGATTTTTATTTTTATTTTTTGCTAAAACTTTTTCATTCTTATTTTTATTATATATTAGTCCCACCGGGAGACTTTGACCTTTGGGACTAACCTTAACCTGATGAAGGGGACCTGCTGATCCTCGAAACACATTGTTTTCCCTTTGTATTTTATTTTATTCTCAACTAAGAAAATAAAAGAAGATTTTTCTTCCCATGGGAGCACAATCTGAGGTTAGTTGGGGGACAAATCAAGAACAACATTAGAAAATATTATTTCACTGAAAGAGTAGTAGAAGCTTGGAACAAACTTCCAGCAGAAGTGGTTGATAAATCCACAGTAACTGAATTTAAACATGCCTGGGATAAAAATGTATCTATCCTAAGATAACAATAAAAGGATAATAAAAGGGCAGACTAGATGGACCAGGTGGTCTTTTTCTGCCGTCAATCTTCTATGTTTTTATGCCCGTTGTTTATAGTTCCTTGCGCCGGAAAAGGTGAACAAATCTGAAGCAGAACAGACAAAGGAGCACGCCCGTGAGCATACAGCAGTTCAGAGCATGAAAAAAAAAAATTCCAACATGTCAATAAAAAGTCCTTAAAGGGAACCTGTCATCTCCGAAACACCCCCTGAACTAGAGTAAGTGTTGTATAGTGTAAGTGATGCTGAATCCGAATATGTAAGTTTTATCTTCATACTCGCTTCCATTGTAATTCTGTGCTCTGACAAACCGGCTGTAAAATGCACTCACTGGACTCCGGTGCTCACTCACATAATGGAGAGGACTCAAAGAAGAGTCCATGAGTGCATTTTACTGCAGTTTGTGGGAGCACAGCGTCGGAATGGAAGTGAGTATGAAGATAAAACTTACATATTCGGATTCAGCATCACTTACACTATACATCTCTTACTCTAGTTCAGGGGGTGTTTCGGTGATGACAGGTTCCCTTTAAAATATCTCCTTTATTTAGTCTATTTTTAAATACTTGCCAACCCATCTGGATAAGTTGGCAAACCCGCTGGGTGCCAGAGAGGCCTCCCAACCTTGTCTCTCTAGATGTGTTTGGTGTCGAGGATATGTAATCAGAAACAGGCCCCTACTCTGAAGTGGGTGGTGCCACAGAGCATGAAGGGGTGTGGTCTGGACCACATAGGGGCATGTCAGGAAATAGGTGTGGCTTAGGGTAAGGGTCCTAGCCTCTAAAAATTTTTCGATGCACACCGTTCACCATTTTCTCCTTGAGACGTCTGCCCAAAAATTGGCGTGTGGGTTTTTAAATACATACAAACATGGATCCAAGCCATAAAACAGCTACATGTAGCACAAGGCAGTTATTCTGTTTGTAGTGGAGATACACTTTAAGTATTGTTTTGGTATATTTTTTGTGTAGGTTATGTAGGAATATTGTTGTTACCTCATCTCCTATAAAACGGCAAGATGAACGGACTAGGATGTGGTCACCTGAAAGAGTTTCTCTCTGAGTTTCTTGCGAAGGACACAGCCATAAAAGAGTCCAGCTGTAAGCCTTACTGAGGGTGCTAAAACCAAACGTTTTATTTTTATCTTTCACTTACTTTTTAATCATGTGAAATCTACACGTAGGGCCACCACCATCAAAGATCATAATATTTTCTCTATTTATACCAGTGGTTGACAAGAATATATTCCACAGATGTTCAAGCAAGGATGGTCACCGCATACCACACTGTGTAAACCATTTACCATTACCATTATTATACAGTGTGTGATACTTAAACCTCATTCACATGCCAGTGTTTGGTCAGTTATTTCCATCAGTGATTGTGAGCCAAAACCATGATTGGAGCCTCCACAGACATAAGGGATAAGGCTACTTTCACTCTAGCGCTTTTCCTGGATCTGTCATGAATCAGCAAAAACGCTTCCGTTACTGATAATACAACCATCTGCATCCCTTATGAACGGATCCGGTTGTATTATCTTTAACATAGCCAAGACGGATCCGTCATGAACTCCACTGAAAGTCAATGGGGGACGGATCCGTTTTGTATTGTGTCAGCATGCTGCGGTTTGCTCTCCGGTATGAGAACAGAACGGAATGCATTTTGGAGCACTCCGTTCTGTTCAGTTACGTTTTTTTCCCCATTGACAATGAATGGGGACAAAATGGAAGCGTTTTTCTCCATTAGGCCTCTTTCACACGAACGTTGTTTTTGCGGGCTCCGATCCGCATTTTTCACATGAAAAATGCGGACCCATTCATTTCTATGGGCCCGCAAAAAATGCGGACAGCACACCGTGTGCTGTCCGCATCCGTTGCTTCGTTCCGTGGCCCGCAAAAAAAAAATAGAGCATGTCCTATTCTTGTCCGTTTTGCGGACAAGGATAGGCAATGTTACAGTGGATCCGCAAAAAATACGGATGCCATACGGACGCCATCCGTTTTTTTTGCGGATCCGCAATTTGCGGACCGCAAAACACAACGTTCGTGTGAAAGAGGCCTTATTGAGACCCTATGATGGATCTCAATACCAGAAAAGAGAAACGCTAGTGTGAAAGTAGCCTAAGGCCTCTTTCACACGAGCGAGTTTTCCGCGCGGGTGCAATGCGTGAAGTGAACGCATAGCACCCACACTGAATCCTGACCCATTCATTTCAATGGCTGTGTGTACATGAGCGTGTTTTTTCATGCATCAGTTGTGCTTTGTGTGAAAAACGCCGAATGTTCTGTATTCTATGTTTTTCACGCAGCCCTGGCCCCATAGAAGTGAATGGTTCTTCAGTGAAAAACGCAAGCAATTGCGGATACAATGTGTTTTTCACTGCTGGTTGCTAAGAGATGTTGTTTGTAAACCTTCAGTTTTTTATCACGTGCGTGAAAAACGCATCAAACGCATTGCACCTGCGCGGAAAAAACTGAACAACTGAACGTAATCACAGACAACACTGACTGAATTTGCTTGCAAAATGGTGCGAGTTTCCCTGAACGCATCCGGAGCCAATCCATCATGCTCGTGTGAAAGAGGCCTAAGGGAAAGATTTGTACCTGTTCTGTGTTTTTAACCCGCACCTGGTTTTGGCTCAAAATCACTGACCAAACACTGACGTGTGAATGAGGCATCCCCATAACCCATCGCAGACTGATAGATTGGTGCAGACCCCCACCGACCACAAGAATAAGTCTCCTGTTTGAGTGGAGCTGCGGTTGGCCGAACTTCTGGTCCATTCACTGTACTCAGCTGTCAGTCCCATGGACAGTAAAAGGAACGGCAGTGCACCCTCGACTTCAACAGGGAACTCTGAACCTCCATGCTTGGGATAGGTGGGGGGTCCGACCACTGCAACTAGTATTTTATCCCTATCCAGTGGGTATGAGGTAATTTGGTATCACCAGAACACCTCTTTAAAGAGGTTGTCCAGATTTACTATGGTTTTTTTTAACCTTGACCATAACTTTATAATTGATATTTATTGAAAACGATGTGCCCTTTAGCTCGGCGCCTCCCCAAACTGTACGTTTCCCCTCTTATATCTCTTTACATGATGGCGTCATCCGGAAATTCCTGTCACGTTCGGTCTACTGGGTTTGCACGTGACAACTGACAACCTCGGTGAAGAGGGCTGTAAGGAATAATAAAGGGGCAATAAATATTTATTACAAACATTTTTAGTAAATATCCAAAAACAGTAGCCTCCTGTCATAGCTAAGGGAAATAGTGCTAGCTCTACATAGGTCTTTTCCACATAAACACAATGGAGTCTCTTACGATTCCAATACTACAATAATACTTTATTAATGTGTTCAATTAAAAACATTTTACAGCCCAAACATTTAGTAACTATTAGCCAAGGACACTACTTGACAATAAACGGTGTCTCTAACTCCAGGTATGGGTATATACAATTGTAACTGACAGTGCATACTCCGTTTATACCACCATTGCATCACGAATAAAATTGCACCATGAAAAAAACTAATGATCACCAAGCCTAAATGGCATAACGTAACTCACCCAATACCAGCAGCAGACACCTCACCTCCTCGACGCGCGTTTCGTGTATCGCTTCCTCAGGAGGTATTGGGTGAGTTACGGAGTATAAACGGAGTATGCACTGTCAGTTACAATTGTATATACCCATACCTGGAGTTAGAGACACCGTTTATTGTCAAGTAGTGTCCTTGGCTAATAGTTACTAAATGTTTGGGCTGTAAAATGTTTTTAATTGAACACATTAATAAAGTATTATTGTAGTATTGAAACCGTAAGAGACTCCATTGTGTTTATGTGGTAAATATTTAACTTAGGAGTGGTTCAGTTACGAACCTTCGGTAATTGTTGGACTTACTGAGAAATCTACATAGGTCTTGCAGATTTCTGGGAGACTCAACATACGGGACTTAGAGGGGTCTTAGACAAGTTCATGACTACCATTTAGCGTCACGTCTGCTCTTCTAAACTCAGAAGTGAGAAGGAATCGATATTTGAAATCTAGATTCTGGCGCTTAGTGAAGCCTGGCAGTCGCAATGATTCATGCAGAGAAAACGCTTAGTAATTGGTCTGCAGAGAATCCGCTCTAACAGACGGCCATATCCACAAGGTTAAACAGAACTCGCTCAGTTCGTGCCATCATTTGTTTCCCTGTCATGTTGGCTGTTTGGCCCAGGGTTGCGTGAGAGCTGCAGGACTTCTGCACACACACATTTGTCTTATTCAGACGCTGGAGGCAAGTGATACAGCCCAAGTCTCACCGATATGAAAGCTTATGATGTGAAGCTTCAGAAACAAGGAAAGGATAACTGTATTTATCCTGTATTATTAAATCTGAGATAAGAAGCAGATTATTGACCAGTTACTGTTCTTGGGTGGCCTAAGTTTACAAAGATATATACACTAATATATACATATCACCTTGTAGAGTGTGAGGAGAAGTCTCTTACTGTGTTACTTTTTAGTATTTTTACCTGACGCATTTCATGTGTTGATTAAAGAAAAATTAATCAAAGAAAATCAAAACAGACTAGAATTTTTTTTTAATTAAAAAAAAAACTTTTATTTTTACCATAAATATTTATTGTGTATCCCCACCTCAAACCTGTTGATTCATTAATTTTCTATTGCCCAATAATAATGTCCCTAAAATCTATTCAGTGGGATATAGATATCAATCCTGTCTCATTTTCTGTGAATGTATTGCCAGGACATATGGCATGAGAAGGATATTGCAGCACCCTGCCTCTATAATGTCTATCATGCCGGGGGTCAGGATGAAGGGTGAAGGTTTTGGGGTAACCATTGACGGCCAGTCTTACCATTATATTAAAAGTCTTAGGCTAGCGCTACACGGCGACACTGGTCACGCAACTCCTGTCGCGGCCAGGATAGCTGGGTAGCGGATTTCTTACGACTGCCGTGGCGATCCCATTTATTTCTATGGGATCCCGCTACCCAGTGATCCTGGGCTCGCCGTGTAGCCCTAGCCTTAAGCAGATCAGTCAATGAATATATAAGACATGTCCAACTTGAACAAAGGTACACAGGTACCATCTCAATCTGTTTTTTTTTTTTTTTTTTTTTTTTTTGGTGGTATAAAGTTTTAACAGCCCGTTTCCCACCATGGTTGGCCATCTTACCCAATAAAAGACCCTTCCGACTTTAAAGAGGACCTTTCACCTCTCCTGACATGCCTATTTTAATAGCTCCATGCATTTCCCATGTAATAACAATTCTGGATTATCTATTCTTATGTCTCTATGTTGTGCCATTCCTCTATTATTTCTACTAGAAGTTATGAATGAATTGCTATCAGCCTTCAGTAAAGGTACAGAGGGGAGGTAACCAGTTGGGGGTGTGTACCTGCACAGTCTGGACATGGCATCACTGATTGGATATAGTGAATCTGTGCAGGCACACACCCCCAACTGGTTACCTCCCCTCTGTCCCCTTACTGAAGGCAAATAGCAATTCATTCATAACTTCTAGTAGAAATAATAAAGGAATGGCACAACATACAGACATAAGAATAGATGTTCCAGAATTGTTATTACATGGGGAATGCTTGAAGCTATTAAAACAGGCATGTCAGGAGAGGTGAAAGGTCCTCTTTAAGTCTTATCTACAGACCTCCCATGTGTCCCTCTTTTGGAGGGACATTCCCTATTTTGGGCCCAAGTAGTCCATCTGTCCCTTTTTTTTTCCTTAAATGTCACTCTTTTTGATCCAAGGAATAGATTTGCATTATTACATTTACAATATTGATTCAGAAACTGTTTGTCTGGTTCCTCTCTGTATATTTGACCCCCACACTATATATTATTTTATTATTTGATGCAATTAGGATTTTAGAAATTTCGATATTCGGATAATTCTTGCGCTATTGTGTGCTAAGAAAACTATTAAAGTGTATACATTTGCAGGAAAAAAATTGACTTTTAGACAATAAACCATAAGTGACCCTCTTTGTCCAAAAAGTTGGTAGGCATGTATCTAGGAAGACGTTTGTTTTGAGGCCATGTAAGGTGAAATATCAGGTCAGTTTCCCTAATGCCACCTGCGGCATGTTTCCAATGGCGTTCACCCATCAATGAATTATTACTTGTCTTTCTGCATTTTTTTTACTCATATGATAAAGTTAAGGTTTTATCATTTTACAATTTATCTTTAAAAAAGAATTCACAAATTCCTCCCATTAGGGGTTGTCTCATCTTGCCTAATGGGGGCATATCGCTAGGATATGCCCCCATTGTCTTATAGGTGCGGGTCCCACCGCTGGGACCCGCACCTATATCGAGAACGGGGCCCCGAAAGCGAACGGGGGCGCACTGCGCATGCGCAGTCGCCTCCATTCATTTTCAATGGGGCCGGCTATTTCCATCGGCTCGATAAAAATGAATAGGAGCGGTGGCCGCGCAAGTGCGGTGCGCTCACATTCTTTTCTATGGGGTGCCGGCTTGGTGGTGGCCGGACCGGAGTCCTCCAGCCACCACCTTGCGGGGCCCCGTTCTCGATATAGGTGCGGGTCCCAACGGTGGGACCCGCACCTATAAGACAATGGGGGCATATCCTAGCGATATGCCCCCATTAGGCAAGATGAGACAACCCCTTAAGTTACAACGACTTATAGCCCAGAGCTTCATCCAGATTTCTGCTGGCCGCGACTGGTATCAGCCTACGGCCTGTCATTATACAGCACTCCAACTGAACTGCTGAGCTCCTAAAATGCAATATCCTAAACTGAAGTTCATTTTAGGTACATTTTTCTACAACAAGTTGCTGTACATTACCAGCAGATAATTCTTTGTACAGTCACTGAACCTGCAGGGTATGCTGGGAGATGTGAGCTCAATAGGTTTGCAAATACAAATTGAAGGTTGCGTGTGAGAATGGATAATAATACATACCTTCCGGGGCATATTCAGTGTATCTTGAGTCCTAGACTGTTCATACTATGGAATATTAACTTATAATAACTTATCTATAGCATTATTATATCTGTAGTGCACAAAGTCAGCTTGCTCATCAGTGTAGGAGCAAGCTGTATATACAGTGCAGCAATCTCCTCCACAGTATAGGGAGGAGTGATCGCTAATGCCATCGCTCATCCCCATACAGAATCATTGTTAGCCGGTAGCAGAGTGCTGCTGGAAAATGATGATTTAGATATCCACAAGAACGATCCTACTACCCAATGAACTAGTGTTTGGGTAATCAGCAGCACCTTTACACAGGGATTTTTTTCACTAATGAGCGTCCGTATGAACACTCGTTAGTGATAATCTGCTTGAACATTGGGTAGTGTAAAGAGCCCTCAAAGGGGTATTCCGGAACGTAACTTAATTTTTTGATAAACTGCATTAAGGCTGCAAGCTGTGTCCCAACCAGAACCCATACCTGTACATATAACCAGAACCCATACCTGTACATATAACCAGAGTTACAATTTACCTTGCAATCCATTTGTCTAGCTCATGTGTGAACCTGAGAGTGTCATGGCTCCTGATCTTCCCTCTCACAAAACTACAATCCCCACAATCCCTAACTTTCCTGCTGCGAGTTTATGCTTGTTCATGAGTGCTGACGATTACTGATTGGCTGCCTGATATCACAGTCCAGTCACGCCCCCTGATATTCCAGTCCAGTCACGCCCCCTCTACTCAGTAATCAACAGCACACTGACATCTAGCTAGAGAATTGATAGCAACACACTGAGCATGCCTGACCTAACAAAGGCTCAAAACTACAGGTCGGTGCCATGGTAACTTATGAGGAAAACACAGCAGGTAGCAGAGGAAGAAAACTACTTTTATAACTACTGAATGGTAAATATGTGAAATTGACATTATATTAGGTAATGACTGATGATGATTTAGTCTAAAACATAAGTTATATTTATGATAACCGGAATACCCCTTTAAGTAGCTAATCACTGCATGGACTCACCTATTATAAATGCTATCTTGAGCAGCACTCTATACATGGAGGGACATGCACAGAAACAAGGAGGGTGGACCTGGGTGGAATAGAGGTGTCTGAGCTGCCAGGAAGTATTTGATAGGTGATCATTTAATCCTGTAATTCACAGGAAGTCAGCCACACAGGAGAGACTGATCTGACTACATGGGAGAACAAGGTCTGGACTGGGTTCCAAAAGGTCTGAAAGGGTTCCAAATGTATGGACGCAACTAATCTAGGATGAGACAAACTAGACTGCTAGAATATTGCTGTTGATGTAGCCTTATATGCCTGAAAACTAATTTGCTGGGGAACTTCATTGAGGGCACAGCAGCCACGGGTGATGAGACGAGAAAGATTTTTTTGCTCGTGAGTTAGGAGCCAAGAATAACTTCAAAAATAAAATGTACCGTATGTAAAATGTAGGTTTAGGTGGAGTTAGATAAGCTCAGCAAAAAGTCAACATGTCTTATCTCTATTTTCAGAAACTGAGAAGCTATGCTTATATTATAAATTGGGTGGGGGGATCTTGGCTAATCCAAGCAAGTTTTTCACATTATGTTCAGAACACCAGGCAGTAAAACGCTGCCAAAAATCTGAAAATTATGAAGTGATTACAAACTGTTAAACTAATGCTGCATGACACCGTGCGGGCTCACATGGGATGGCTTGATAACCTTTTATGTAACTTATTATCTGCAAGACACAGGAACCTACTCTAATTGATATTTAGATTTTGGAAGGAACTTGGTTTCCCTTCTGTGGGATATATTGTATATTTAATTAAATTCATGCCGCCTGGTACCACTGACTGTACTGTGAGAGCCTTTTGACTTTTAGGCCTCTTTCACACGAACGATACTGATTGTGTCAGGATCTGTTCAGGAAAAACCTGGTTTTGCACAAAAGAATGAACTGCGAGAGCCATGACTGGCATGGCTCCCGCAGGACAGCAGCCTCGTCACGGGTGAACCTTGTGGCCGTACCCTAATATTGTACATATCTTTGTAATTGCATCTTAATCTACTTATGGATTTGGTGTATCACTGCTCGACCACTAATGTACCCAGTGCCTGCCCTGCTGTTTAATTGGCAGTTACTGAGATTTCAGAGCCGGTAGTGATGTCAAAAGTGACTCCAGAGTGGTCCCACCCACAGTGCACCGAAAACCTTATTTGCATAAAAATGAAAAGAACCATTTCTCAGAATTAGAGGACCGGAGTTTCATAAAAAAGGTATGGTTATGTTTTGGGGCCTTTACCCTACATGGTGGTATGCTTACTTTGAAACTGATTTTGGAGGCAACAGACTTCCTTTAGGCTACCTTCAACATCTGCGTTTTCCTTTCCGGTTTTGAGATCTGGCAGAGGATCTCAAAACTGGAGGCGAACGCTTCAGTTTTGTCCCCATTCATTGTCAATGGGGACAAAAACTGAACAAACCGGAACAGAGTGACCAGAACGCATTCCGTTCCATTTTGCATTCCCCTGACGGATACAAAACAACTGCCGTTTTTATGTGCGGCATGGGAAAACTGAAGATGCCGGATCTGGCATCAAAAACCATGTAAGTCAATGGTGCCGTATCCATTTTTTTGGACATGAAAAAACCCGGATCCGGCGCCCATTGCCTTACAATGGTATTAGTGTCAGATCCATCGTTTTCATCTCAATATAATACAACCAGATCCGTTCTGAACGGATGCAGCCAGTTGTATTATTCAGACGGATGTGTTTTGCTGTGTTTTTTGAGATCCCATTCCGGATCTCAAAACCGGACAGCAAAAACGCATGTGTGAAGTAGCCTTAAACAGTAATTACGCTTTTTTTTAAAAAAAAATTTGATATGTCATAGCAACATATCAGAAGTGTTGATTGGCGTGGGTGACAGCTCTGAGACGCCCAACGATCGCTAGAACGAGGAGTCAGAAGCGCTCAGCTGAGCCCGAGACTGTGGTCGAGCTCATTGACTTTCCGTTGAAACCGTCTACAGGCTCACGCTCAGCAGCGAGGAGAAGCTGCA
>ONZH01021865.1:0-26998 GCA_900303285.1 Rhinella marina
TGTACTGAACTGTGACAGACAGAATGTTCCATGCAGCTGTGTGAAATGGATTTGTATCACTGAGCTAAAACAACAAAAAAAATATTTTTTTATATATTTTTTTTTGTAGTTATGTTTTTTTGGGAACGTGACGTGCAGAAACTATCGTAGAGCTAACTGACACCCTGCTGACGGTGGCTATTTTGACAGCGACCCAGACAAATGTTGCACAGAGATTTTTGGGATCAAGCTATATACGTGACAGCAAAAGACCTGGTTGTATTAAGTGACGTACAGAAAGTGTCACCTGGATAGAAAATATGGATTGGAGTGAGTGTACTGAACTGTGACAGACAGAATGGTTCCACGCAGCTGTGTGAAATGGATTTGTATCACTGAGCTAAAACAACAAAAAAACTATTTTTTTAATATATATTTTTTTTAATTTTTGTTTTTTTGGGAACGTGACGTGCAGAAACTACCGTAGAGCTAACTGACACCCTGCTGATGGTGGCTATTTTGACTGCGACCCAGACAAATGTCGCACAGAGATTTTTGGGATCAAGCTATATACGTGACAGCAAAAGACCTGGTTGTATTAAGTGACGTACAGAAAGTGTCAGCTGGACAGAAAATACGGATTGGAGTGAGTGTACTGAACTGTGACAGACAGAATGTTTCCACGCAGCTGTGTGAAATGGATTTGTATCACTGAGCTAAAACAATAAAAAACCTATTTTTTTATATTTTTTTTGTAGTTATGTTTTTTTGGGAATGTGACGTGCAGAAACTATCGTAGAGCTAACTGACACGCTGCTGACGGTGGCTATTTTGACTGCGACCCAGACAAATGTTGCACAGAGATTTTTGGGATCAAGCTATATACGTGACAGCAAAAGACCTGGTCGTATTAAGTGACGTACAGAAAGTGTCACCTGGACAGAAAATACGGATTGGAGTGAGTGTACTGAACTGTGACAGACAGAATGGTTCCACGCAGCTGTGTGAAATGGATTTGTATCACTGAGCTAAAACAACAAAAAAACTATTTTTTTTATATATTTTTTTTGTAGTTTTGTTTTTTTGGGAACGTGACGTGCAGAAACTACCGTAGAGCTAACTGACACCCTGCTGATGGTGGCTATTTTGACTGCGACCCAGACAAATGTCGCACAGAGATTTTTGGGATCAAGCTATATATCTGACAGCAAAAGACCTGGTTGTATTAAGTGACGTACAGAAAGTGTCACCTGGACAGAAAATACGGATTGGAGTGAGTGTACTGAACTGTGACAGACAGAATGGTTCCACGCAGCTGTGTGAAATGGATTTGTATCACTGAGCTAAAACAACAAAAAAACTATTTTTTTAATATATTTTTTTTAAATTTTGTTTTTTTGGGAACGTGACATGCAGAAACTACCGTAGAGCAAACTGACACCCTGCTGATGGTGGCTATTTTGACTGCGACCCAGACAAATGTCGCACAGAGATTTTTGGGATCAAGCTATATACGTGACAGCAAAAGACCTGGTTGTATTAAGTGACGTACAGAAAGTGTCACCTGGACAGAAAATACGGATTGGAGTGAGTGTACTGAACTGTGACAGACAGAATGGTTCCATGCAGCTGTGTGAAATGGATTTGTATCACTGAGCTAAAACAACAAAAAACCTATTTTTTTAATATTTTTTTTTGTAGTTTTGTTTTTTTGGGAACGTGACATGCAGAAACTATCGTAGAGGTAACTGACACCCTGCTGACGGTGGCTATTTTGACTGCGACCCAGACAAATGTCGCACTGAGATTTTTGGGATCAAGCTATATACGTGACAGCAAAAGACCTGGTTGTATTGAGTGACGTACAGACAGTGTTACCTGGACAGAAAATACGGATTGGAGTGAGTGGACAGCTGAACTGTGACACACAGAATGGTTCCACACTGCTGTGTGAAATGGATTTGTATCACTGAGCTAAAACAACAAAAAAACTATTTTTGTAAATATTTTTTTTATATTTTTTTTGTAGTTTTGTTTGGAACGTGACGTGCAGAAACTATCGTAGAGCTAACTGACACCCTGCTGACGGTGGCTATTTTGACTGCGACCCAGACAAATGTCGCACAGAGATTTTTGGGGTCAAGCTATATACGTGACAGCAAAAGACCTGGTTGTATTAAGTGACGTACAGACAGTGTCACCTGGACAGAAAATAGTGAGTGTACTGAACTGTGACACACAGAATGGTTCCACACTGCTGTGTGCAATGGATTTGTATCACTGAGATTTAAATAAAAAAAAAAGGGGTTATATATTGCGATAGCTGCACTACTAGTGCGAGCCAGCCAGCCAAGCCAGGAGACAAAAAAAAATTTCTTGTAGCCCTTAGAAGGGCTGTTGGGTTCTTTGTGGGTGATTCCTGCCTAACAGAGAACTAAATGCAGGCCCTAACACTCTCCCTGAAATGCAGCAGCTCTATCCCTAACGACATCCAGACAGCATCTGAGCCGAGCATCGCGGCCAGTCAGTAGTATATTCCAGGGTCACCTGATCAGGTCAGCCAACCCCTGCTATCGACATGTAAGGGCCCCACGTGATGCTGGGTGTACTGTAGAGTCTCCTGGCTTGTGATTGGCTGAGTTTATAGGCGCCAAAAATGCACGATGGGGAAGTTGCCATTTCCTCGAGCATGGCGAGATACTCGTCCGAGCAGCGAGCACTTACGAGTACCCTAATACTCGAACGAGCACCAAGCTCGGACGAGTATGCTTGCTCATCTCTACCCATAGGTTCTCTATGGGTTTAGATCATGCAAGTTTGCTGGCCAATCAACCACAGTGATAGAGTGGTTATTAAACCAGGTATTGGTACTTTTGGCAGTGTGAGCAGGTGCCAAGTCCTGCTGGAAAATGAAATCAGCATCTCGATAAAGCTTGTCAGCAGATGGAAGCATGAAGTGCACTAAAATCTCTTGGTAAACAGCTGCCCTGACTAGCACAGTGGAGCAACACCAGCAGAAGTCATAACTCCCCAAACCATCAGTGACTGTGCAAACTTACCAATGGACCTCTAGCAACTTGGATTGTGTGTCTTTCTACTCTTCCTCCAGACACTGGGACCACATGAAATGCATAATTTACTTTCAACTGAAAACAGGACTTCACTAAGCAACAACCCAGTCCTTTTTCTCTTTAGCCCGTGTAAGATACTTTTGATGTTTTCTCATGAGTGGCTTAAGACAAGGAAGTTTTAGCCCATGTCATGTCTGTGTGTTGGATCTTGAAGCATCGATTCCAGCACAGTCCACTCCTTGTGAATCTCGTCCAATTCTTAAATGGTATTTTCTTAACAATGGTTTCAAGGTTGTGGTTATCCATGTTGCTTGTGCCCTTTTCCTTGCACTCTACTTTCCATTAACCCCTTAGTGACTGATGACGTACTATGTACGTCATAATGTGGTGTTTGTTACCGCATCATGACGTGCACAGTATGTCATGAGCTCCAAGTGTCACCACAAGTACACTTGCGGTGACGCTTGCAAACTGGTGTCACGGACAGCAGAGCTGTCCGGACACCCGGCAGGGGACCAATCACAGTGGTCCCCACCTTAGAACCCCTGCGATTGGTCAGTCAGATTTGACTGACCAATCGCAGAGTTCAGCAGCGCAGCCCCGATGTCCTTGAGGACATCAGGGCTGCACTGCTATGTTCTAATAGTTCAGGATGGCCGATCGGGACCTGCCCTGCCCTCCCCGCCCGCCCACAGCATGTAAGTTACCCAAAAGCACCCCCCCACCTTCAATCCCCCCCAATATCAGGATGGCCGAGCGGTATTAGATTGTCAGCTGTAACATACAGCTGACAATCTAATGTAACGGCCGACATCGCTGCTGGCAGTGATGTCGGCCGTTTAACCCCTTCCATGCCACGGTCCGTAGGGACCACTGCATGGATGGGGTTAACAGGGAGGATGCTCCCTCCCCCATCGGGCGCTGCGGTGTGGCCAGAAGAGAGGGAGGGAGCTTCCTCCCCCTCCCACAGCATAAAAGTGTGGGTCAATTATTATTCAACCCCTAGGTTTAATATTTTGTGGAATAACCCTTGTTTGCAATTACAGCTAATAATCGTCTTTTATAAGACCTGATCAGGCCGGCACAGGTCTCTGGAGTTATCTTGGCCCACTCCTCCATGCAGATCTTCTCCAAGTTATCTAGGTTCTTTGGGTGTCTCATGTGGACTTTAATCTTGAGCTCCTTCCACAAGTTTTTAATTGGGTTAAGGTCAGGAGACTGACTAGGCCACTGCAACACCTTGATTTTTTCCCTCTTGAAACAGGCCTTGGTTTTCTTGGCTGTGTGCTTTGGGTCGTTGTCTTGTTGGAAGATGAAATGACGACCCATCTTAAGATCCTTGATGGAGGAGCGGAGGTTCTTGGCCAAAATCGCCAGGTAGGCCGTGCTATCCATCTTCCCATGGATGCGGACCAGATGGCCAGGCCCCTTGGCTGAGAAGCAGCCCCACAGCATGATGCTGCCACCACCATGCTTGACTGTAGGGATGGTATTCTTGGGGTCGTATGCAGTGCCATCCAGTCTCCAAACGTCACGTGTGTGGTTGGCACCAAAGATCTCAATCTTGGTCACATCAGACCAGAGAACCTTGAACCAGTCTGTCTCAGAGTCCTCCAAGTGATCATGAGCAAACTGTAAACGAGCCTTGACATGACGCTTTGAAAGTAAAGGTACCTTACGGGCTCGTCTGGAACGGAGACCATTGCGGTGGAGTACGTTACTTATGGTATTGACTGAAACCAATGTCCCCACTGCCATGAGGTCTTCCCGGAGCTCCTTCCTTGTTGTCCTCGGGTTAGTCTTGACTCTTCGGACAAGCCTGGCCTCGGCACGGGAGGAAACTTTCAAAGGCTGTCCAGGCCGTGGAAGGCTAACAGTAGTTCCATAAGCCTTCCACTTCCGGATGATGCTCCCAACAGTGGAGACAGGTAGACCCAACTCCTTGGAAAGGGTTTTGTACCCCTTGCCAGCCTTGTGACCCTCCACGATCTTGTCTCTGATGGCCTTGGAATGCTCCTTTGTCTTTCCCATGTTGACCATGTATGAGTGCTGTTCACAAGTTTGGGGAGGGTCTTAAATAGTCAGAAAAGGCTGGAAAAACAGATAATTAATCCAAACATGTGAAGCTCATTGTTCTTTGTGCCTGAACTACTTCTTAATACTTTAGGGGAACCAAACAGAATTCTGGTGGTTTGAGGGGTTGAATAATAATTGACCCACACTTTTATGTTTAAAATTTATTAAAATTTACCTGAGCAACATAACTTTTTGGTTTGTAAGATTTATGCATCTGTTAATAAATCCTGCTCTTGTTTGAAGTTTGAAGGCTCTAACTTATTTGCATCTTATCAAATCAGCTAAATCTGCAGGGGGTTGAATACTACTTGTAGGCACTGTACATGTTAGGTATCGCCACATCCGTAAAAACCTGCTGTACAAAAATATAGCATGATCTCTCCCCTCAGGTGAACACTGTAAAAAATAAAAAATAAAAACTGTCTAAAAAAAAAGCCATTTTTTGTCACATTTCATCACAAAAAATGTAATACCAAGCGATCAAAAAAGCGTATGCCCCCAAAAATAGTACCAATCTAATCGTCATCTCATCCCGCAAAAAATGAGCCCCTACCAGAGATAATCGCCCAAACAATAAAAAAATTACAGCTCTCTGACTATGGAGACACTAAAATGTGATTTTTTTTTTGTGCTTCAAAAATATTGTGTAAAACTTAAATAAATAACAAAAAGTATACATATTAGATATTGCCGCATCCATAACAACCTGCTCTATAAAAATATCACACGATCTAACCTGGCAGATGAATGTTGTAAATAACAAAAAATAAAAACAATGCCAAAACTGGTAGTGAAAAATTTCAAGATTTGCTTCTAAATTTCTAAGCCTTCTAACGTCCCAAAAAAATAAAATGTAATTTTCAAAGTGATCCAAATCTGAAGTAGACCCATGGGGAATGTAAAGTCATAACTATTTTTGGAGGTATTACTATTAGTGATGAGCGAGCCGAAGCGGCAATATTCGGGATTCGCTCGAATATTTGCAGCTTCGGCTCGGCTCGGCACGGCCTCACGAGCCAGCGCGGACTCGTGATGATCCGTGCCGCCTGGCCCCCCTTTAAAAAAGCAGACTTACCTGTTCTGGCCACTGCTGTCCTCTGGCTCCCAGCTCCACTGTCTTCCCTGCCGGCGCGCACTATGACCTGACGCAGCGTCAGGTCATAGTGCGCGCCGGCAGGGAAGACAGTGGAGCGGGGAGCCAGAGGACAGCGGCGGCCAGAACAGGTAAGTCTGCTTTTTTAAAGTGGCTGGGTGGGCTGATCTGAGGTCTGATGGGGGCACTAGGGGCTGATCTGAGGTCTGATGGGGGCACCGGGGGCTGATCTGAGGTCTGATGGGGGCACCGTGGGCTAATCTGAGGTCTGATGGGGGCATGGCGGGCTGATCTGAGGTCTGATGGGGGCACATTGTGTTTATCTGAGGTCTGATGGGGGCCCAAGACGCTGATCTGAGGTCTGATGGGGGCACAAGACGCTGATCTGAGGTCTGATGGGGGCACAATGTGTTGATCTGAGGTTTATTATCCCTGTACGGTGACATCACTGTGTTTATTATCCCTGTACTGTGACATCGCTGTGTTTATTATCTCTGTACGGTGACATCACTGTGTTTATTATCCCTGTACAGTCATGGCCAAAAGTTTTGAGAATGACACAAATATTATATTTTCACATGATCTGCTGCCCTCTGGTTTTTATGTGTGTTTGTCAGATGTTTTTATCACATACAGAAATATAATTGCAATCATATTATGAGTAACAAAAGCTTATATTGACAGTTAGAATGAGTTAATGCAGCAAGTCAATATTTGCAGTGTTGACCCTTCTTCTTCAGGACCTCTGCAATTCTCCCTGGCATGCTCTCAATCAACTTCTGGACCAAATCCTGACTGATAGCAGTCCATTCTTGCACAATCAATGCTTGCATTTTGTCAGAATTTGTAAGTTTTTGTTTGTCCACCCGTCTCTTGATGATTGACCACAAGTTCTCAATGGGATTAAGATCTGGGGAGTTTCCAGGCCATGGACCCAAAATCTCTATGTTTTGTTCCCTAAGCCATTTAGTTATCACCTTTGCTTTATGGCAAGGTGCTCCATCATGCTGGAAAAGGCATTGTTGATCGCCAAACTGCTCTTGGACGGTTGGGAGAAGTCGCTCTCGGAGGACATTCTGGTACCATTCTTTATTCATGGCTGTGTTTTTAGGCAAGACTGTGAGAGAGCCGATTCCCTTGGCTGAGAAGCAACCCCACACATGAATGGTTTCAGGATGCTTTACAGTTGGCATGAGACAAGACTGGTGGTAGCGCTCACCTCGTCTTCTCCGAATAAGCTGTTTTCCAGATGTCCCAAACAATCGAAAAGGGGATTCATCAGAGAAAATGACTTTACCCCAGTCCTCAGCAGTCCACTCACTGTAACTTTCGCAGAATATCAGACTGTCCCTGACGTTTTTTTCTGGAGAGAAGTGGCTTCTTTGCTGCCCTCCTTGAGACCAGGCCTTGCTCCAAGAGTCTCCGCCCTCACAGTGCGTGCAGATGCACTCACACCTGCCTGCTGCCATTCCTGAGCAAGCTCTGCACTGCTGGTAGCCCGATCCCGCAGCTGAAACACTTTTAAGAGACGGTCCTGGCGATTGCTGGTCTTTCTTGCACGCCCTGGAGCCTTTTTGGCAACAATGGAACCTCTCTCCTTGAAGTTCTTGATGATGCGATAGATTGTTGACTGAGGTGCAATCTTTCTAGCTGCGATACTCTTCCCTGTTAGGCCATTTTTGTGCAGTGCAATGATGACTGCACGTGTTTCTTTAGAGATAACCATGGTTAACAGAAGAGAAACAATGATGCCAAGCACCAGCCTCCTTTTAAAGTGTCCAGTGGTGTCATTCTTACTTAATCATGGCAGATTGATCTCCAGCCCTGTCCTCATCAACACCCACACCTGTGTTAATGGAGCAATCACTGAAACGATGTTAGCTGGTCCTTTTAAGGCAGGGCTGCAATGATGTTGAAATGTGTTTTGGGGGATAAAGTTCATTTTCTAGGCAAATATTGACTTTGCAAGTAATTGCTTTTAAGCTGATCACTCTTTATAACATTCTGGAGTATATGCAAATTGCCATTATAAAAACTGAAGCAGTAGACTTTGTAAAAATTAATATTTGTATCATTCTCAAAACTTTTGGCCATGCCTGTACAGTGACATCGCTGTGTGTATTATCCCACTGCAGGAAGAGGTAAGTGGTCTGTGTTTGTGTGTTTTTCTATTTTTCAGGGTCGTGAATGCAGAGGACTACTTCGGATTCGCTGGACTACGTCGGACCAGCTTTTTTATTTTTTATTTTTTTTTTAATAAAATGGTCAAAGAGGGGTCTGGGGGAGTTTTTATTTCAATAAAATGTTTTATACTGGTGTGTGTATTTTTTTTTTACAATACTACAGTTTTAGTAATTACGGCTATCTACAGACGGCCCTGATTACTAATACTGGGCTTAGTGCTTGCCGGTATGGCAGGCCAGCACTAACCCCAACATCTATTACCTCGGCACCCACCGCCACCAGGGGTGCCGGGAAGAGCCGGGTACCCGCAGGACCGGACCTTCTAAATTGAGGGTCTGGCTCTGGGGCGGCTGCAGGCTGGTAACATTAGGCTGGGAAGGGCCAATAACCGTGTCCCTTCCCACCCTGGTAGTGACAGGCTGCTGCTGCTGGTTGTATCTGGCTGGTGAAGGAAAAAAGGGGGGGACCCCACGCCATTTTTTTTAAAAATAATGACATCCCCAGACTATTGGCCAGATTTAGAAAAAATGGTGCAATTAGGGAGCCTCAGAGGCATCCCTACATGCTGCCCCTGGTGTTTCCTATGCATTTCCAAGGTGTTTCTATCATTTTCTGAGGTTTTCACATGTTGGGGCAACTTTTAGGCCCCATTCACACGACCGTATGAATGGGGCCGTATCTATCCGCAAAATTGCGGATAGATACAGCCAGGGGCGTACATAGAAATCATTGGGCCCCATAGCAAGAATCTGAAAGGGGCCCCTAACCCCACCCACTACCCCGGCCCATCCCACATGCTACCCTGGCTCCTCCCATGCCACACCCCCATTTGCCAATAAAGAAATGTATACCTGAGCTACCGATTTATTTATTTTTTTTTTTTAAACTAAGGAGACGTTATACTGAATGGGAGCAGCAACAAGGATAGATTATACTGTATATTATACAGCATGGTATATAGATTATACTGTATATTATACAGCATAGTGTACGGATTATACTGTATACTATACAGCATGGTGTACAGATTATACTGTATATAATACAGAATGGTGTACAGATTATACTGTATACTATACAGCATGGTGTACGGATTAAAGTGTGTATTATACAGCATGGTGTACGGACTATACTGTATACTATAC
Source organism: Rhinella marina (assembly GCA_900303285.1). Lineage (NCBI taxonomy): Eukaryota > Metazoa > Chordata > Amphibia > Anura > Bufonidae > Rhinella > Rhinella marina. Next base: position 9,549 of record ONZH01021865.1, read on the forward strand.
AGCATGGTGTAGGGATTATACTGTATACTATACAGCATGGTGTACGGATTATACTGTATATTATATAGCATGGTGTACGGATTATACTGTATATTATACAGCATGGTGTACGGATTATACTGTATATTATACAGCATGGTGTACGGATTATACTGTATATAATACAGCATGGTGTACGGATTATACTGTGTATTATACAGCATGGTGTACGGACTATACTGTATACTATACAGCATGGTGTAGGGATTATGCTGTATACTATACAGCATGGTGTACGGATTATACTGTGTATTATACAGCATGGTGTACCGACTATACTGTATACTATACACCATGGTGTAGGGATTATACTGTATACTATACAGCATATACAGCATGGTGTACGGATTATACTGTGTATTATACAGCATGGCGTACCGACTATACTGTATACTATACACCATGGTGTAGGGATTATACTGTATACTATACAGCATGGTGTACTGATTATACTGTGTATTATACAGCATGGTGTAGGGACTATACTGTATACTATACAGCATGGTGTACGGACTATACTGTATACTATACAGCATGGTGTACGGATTATACTGTATACTATACAGCATGGTGTACGGACTATACTGTATACTATACAGCATGGTGTACGGATTATACTGTATACTATACAGCATGGTGTACAGATTATACTGTATAGTATACAGCATGGTGTACGGATTATACTGTATACTATACAGCATGGTGTACGGATCATACTGTGTATTATACAGTATGGTGTATGAATCATACTGTACATTGTATAGCATGGTACAGGGATTATAATATATACTGTACAACAAATGCATGGCGGTTACACCATGCAGGACAATATAACCCCTGCGCCACGCTGTACAATATACAGTATGTACAGTGTATGCATATACCCACACACACATACATACATACACACACATATATACATACACACATACTACACACACACATACATACATACACACACATATACATACACACACATATACATACACACATACATATACACACACATACATATACACACACATACATATACACACACATAAAACAAAAAACTTGTCCTGACGCTGGAGGGGGCTGGGCCTTGGTCTTCTCGGCTCCTATGAAGAATACCTATAGTTGTCTGTGCGTACGGACAACTATAGGCATTTTCAATGGGGCCGCCCGGCGTGTGTTCCATACGCACGGAACACACGCCGGGCGGCCCCATTGAAAATGCCTATAGTTGTCTGTATGCACGGACAACTATAGAGCTTCTTCATAGGAGCCGCGGCGTATCTATCCGCAATTTTGCGGATAGATACGGCCAAACCTTTGGCCCCTGCAAAATAATTCGGGTCTCCCACAGACTTTAATGGGATTCGGGATTCGGCCCGAATCCACGAATCCCGTGGAAAATTTGGGCCGAATCCCAAATCCACGAATCTTTTAGGATTCGCTCAACTCTAATTACTATGTATTTTAAAAGTAGAGAAATTGACATTTGGAAATTTGCAAAGTTTTCTAAATTTTTGGTAAATTTGGTATTTTTTTTATAAATAAGAATGAAATATTTTGACTCAAATTTACCACTGTCATGAAGTACAATATGTGACAAGAAAACAATCTCAGAATGGCCTGGATAAGTAAAAGCGTTCTAAAGTTATCACCACATAAAGTGAGACATGTCAGATTTGCTAAAAATGGCCTGGTCCTTAAGGTGAAAAATGGCAGGGTCCTTAAGGTGTCAAAGAGGCTTTGGATGAGACTGTTAAAGAGGTATTCCGGTTACCATAAATATAACTTATGTTTTAGATTAATTCATCATCAATCATTACCTCATATAATGTAAATTTCACATATTTACTGTTCAGTAGTAATAAGAGATGTATTCTTCTACTGCTACCCACTCTGTTTACTCCTAAATTACTAAGGCATCAACCTGTAATTCAAAAGAAGGATTTAAAAGCCCTACCTCCAGGTCCAACTAAGTCACGCCCCTGACCCGGTCAGGCTACGCCCCCTCTCACTCTGCAGCTGACAGTATTGCAAAAATAAAGGTTAAAATCACCTTCAGTCGCTGCAGGGGTGGGGGGAGGGTGACTTTCTCCCTGCAGCTCCGTTCAGTAGTAATAAAAGATGTTTTCTTTCCTCTTTCCCCGAAATTACTATGGTATCGGCCTCTAATTCAGGCGACCTTCAAAAGAAGGACTTAAAAGCTCCACCCCCAGGTCCCACTAAGTCACGCCCCCGACTCAGTCAGGCCACGCCCCTTCCACTCCGCATCTTACCGGGATTGAAAAAATGAAGGTTAAAATCAACTTCTGTCAGCTGCAGGGGTGGGAGGGAGTGTGACTTTCTCCCTGCAACTCATGCTCAGACAGCACAGTGCTGCTGTTTGAGAGTGAGCTGTTCAAAAGGACATCCGTGTGTCCATCCAGGCCCTGCGCATGACAGAGGACAGGGAGTCTGAAAGCCAGAATGTCCAGCCTTACCCCAACATGAAGCCATGCCACCGGTCCACATAAAGCCACACCCCTAAACACGAGTCCACACCCCCTGGTTCCATGAAGACACAGAGGAGAAGCTGTCTGAGCGTTAGCTACTGAAAGGGTTGACATCCCTGTGTCTGTCCAGGCACTGTGCCGGACAGTGGACAGGGAGTCTGAAAGCCAGACTGTCCAGCCTAAAACCGAACCTCTGGCCACCCTGGCTTTAGGCTGGATAGTGCGGTTTTCTGGCTCCCTATCCTTTGTCCGGTGCAGTGCCTGGACAGACACAAGGATGTCCACCCTTTTAGTAGCTCACGCTCAGACAGCTTCTCCTCCGTGTCTTCACAGAGCCAGGGGCGTGGCCTCATGATTAGTGGTGTGGCTTCATGGGGACTGGGGGCGCTGCTTCACGTTTGGGGGAATGGCCAGTGAGGTCCAGCTTTCTGGGCTGAAGACAGCAGCCACCCTAGCTGCTGTGGAGGTCACAGTTAAAGGGGAGGGCATTGTAGAGGTCACTCTTGATATCTTTTAATGACACACACAAACATTAAATTAAATAGATTAAATATACCCACGCGAAGCCGGGTTCTTCAGCTAGTTTTTAAATATAAATGAAACACTCAAGAGACTGGCAACTGCCTAATTAAGTTCTGTTAGCAGTTCAGAGTTCTAATGGGTGAATATGCTATAATATATAATTCATAGCACCAAAAGCTAAAATGTACTAAGGTTTTTCTTTGAGTTTTATTGTCTTCTTAGTACAATAGATTTTATAGTTCATATGATAAGATAAAATATGTAAAAATGTGTGAAGGAATGTGCGAAGTTAAGGCTGCGTTCACATTTGCATTGGGAATGCGGAAGCCTAATTTTTCAGAGGATGTGGCTACGGGGATCACCGTTTCTGGCATTGCTGGACACAACCATGTACCGCTGGATCCCTTTGACTATAATGGGATCCGGAGGCAATCAGTATGGTTACCGGCATAAATGCAGGTTTTCGGCCGGACAAATACCACAGTTATGAGCTGACAGCTGCCATTTATGCTGGAAAAAGCAGATTAGCCTGCCAAATTCCCAACGCAACTGTGAATGAAGCCCTAGAAGGGAGAAAATACAAATTGTTTGCCTGGGTAAGAATGAGTGACTAAGTGAACCCCCTAGGACTAATATTAAAAACGGATGCAACCAAAAAATTGTTGCATCTAAAAAAGCAGTGAAATTGTGTAAAATTATGTGAAAATTTTGAACAAATGCAAAGTGTATAAAATGTGGAGTAAATAACATTAATTCTTCATTCAGCTCCAGGGAAGCCAGATCATGAAGTTGGAAAATGCATTTAATTCTGCACATAGTAATTGAAGGAGTAACATCACCTCCCCTCAAATACACACATGAAATTGTAGAAAATGTAAAGCTGCCAATGATAATGTTTTTTTCCTTCTCCAGGTTCCCCTCTGCTATAGCAATAGATGAAAGGGGGTGTTGAACTCTTATTTCTTAACTCATCCAGAGTAAACTTTAAAACAAGGACAGATCATAAGATATAACCTACCTCAAGCAACATTTTATATATTCCTTTAACCTGTTCTTGATGTCCATGGGGTTCACAAATATCTGTGTAGGTGTCATGGACTTGCATACTGTACAGTCTATTTCACCTGCCCAATTAGTCCTTCAAATGTTTGTCCCTTCTGGCAATTAATGTATGTTTGTGGGAAGCTCATATTGGTTCAGAAAGTAGAATATTCAATTTTCTTTTCTGGTGAATCTGATATATATCAGATCATTGATTGTTGTAAGCCATAACTCTTCTTCTCCTGGCTTCTCTAAGTCTTGAGATGCTCTCCTTATTGTAATCTTTAGGCTGCATATTAACTTTTGAGATGATTTTATAAAAGTACTCTTACGACTGGAATTGCTGACTTCCCAAGTTTTTTCTTTACAATCCATCTCTGCACAATTATCTTTCATTCTTAAAAATTGTCCAATCGGTATTTCATTTTGCATATATGCAATGGATGAGTAGCGCAACGGGCTGTTTGGTAGCTGTGTGAGATGGGTGTAACCATGGGATTACACTAACCATGGGATTACACTAACATGGGAGTGAATACAGATGGGTGTAACTATGGGATTATACTAACATAGGAGTGGATAGTGGTAAGGGTAAAATCTCCATCTCCACTGTCTTTGTAAAATGGCTGACAAATGTGACATCCCATTAGTGAATTAGGAGGAAGCAAGATCTGCTAGCCAGTTAATATATGCATTCTATATGATAAATAAAAAACATTTTGAATGACCCTAACTAGTATCTTGCTCTGTACTGACAAAGGGCAAAAATCCAAAACAGCTCTCTACACATGGGTATCTCTTCCTTTTGGAGGAGACCCCGGCTTCTCTAGCCATGTTTGTAAGTTCCTTAATAGATTGAACACTAACTTATAGATAGCAGCCTATAGGTACTGTAGCCTTAGTGAGGAGAAACGGTACCTTGTGAATCCCCAAAATGTTAGTTTTTTTTAAATCTACAGCTTATATTTTATTCCAGTTATTGCTTACATTTTACAAGTGTTAATATTTCAATTTTCTGCTTAACCAGTGACCTTAAATGACATTTTACATCGGTTTGAAAGGCTCTGTTTGTTAAGCAAAACTGAACTTGAGAGATTCAATAAAATGCCTTTGTATATGTCCAAGCTTTCAATTACTGCTGTAATCATGTTGGTTACATCACTCTCTCTGCTAGTGGTTTCAGACTTTTGTTCCAAAAGACATTATATTTAATTGAAGATGGGCCATGTATATTTGAAGCACAATACGCTGCCTTGATAGATGACATCTTAAATCTATGAGTCTAATGCCTCTTCTCTCTAATGGGCTCAGAAACATCTATTTTTAACATCTGTCTATTGGGTCATTGTATTTATTGACTTGTGTCACTGTCACTAAATAAAAAAAAGTACAAATAAAAATAAGCTATTACATATACATTGTTTAGGAGAATTGCTGCATTGATGCACTAGACAAAGACTATCCTCTCAGGCATTCTGTAATTTGTGAGAGCCAAAAAGGTAGGATGGGCCAAGTGTTTCTAACATTTTGTGTGTCGTATTCAATGTAAAGTGCTTGCTGATTCTTTATTATTATGTTGCCAATACACACTAAATTGGGCCATCTGATATATATATATATTTATATATATAAATATATAAATATATATATATATATATATATATATATATATATATATATATTTATATATAGAACTTTTTTGTAATAATAAAACCGAAAAGTTGGGCGTGCAAAATTATTTGACCCATTTACTTTCAGTTCAGAAAACTCACTCCAGAAGTTCATTGACGATCTCTGAATGATCCAATGTTGTCCTAAATGACTGATGAAGATAAATAGAATCCACCTGTGTGTAATCAAGTCTCCGTATAAATGCACCTGCTCTGTGATATTCTCAGGGTTCTGTTTAAAGCACAGAGAGCATCATGAAGACCAAGGAACACACCAGTCAGGTCTGTGATACTGTTGTGGAGAAGTATAAAGCCGAATTTGGATACCAAAAGATTTCCCAAGCTTTAAACATCCCAAGGAGCACTGTGCAAGCTTTTTTGATCTAACAGTATGTCAGACAGATAAGTGACCGGCCCTGCACAGGGGAATGGCAGAGGCCTAAATGTTTCTGGCGCAGATCGCAGCAGAGTAAGGGGGCATGGCAGCAGAAGTCACTTTGAGAGGCCTGAGCTCCCGGTGTCATCTAGCGGTCGGGTCTTGACCAGCAACCCAGCGGTTCTTGAACGGTGATGATATAGCCAATCGCACTTGGGAGCCAGGTGAATTAGGGGCTTCATCATCATCAGCAGAAGAGGGTAGGAAAATACATACAATGCAACGGCACACTGCTAACCAGATAAAGCACAAAATGCCATAGAGATATGAAGTATTCTGGAGCTAATGCTACGCTTGTTTAGTAAATTAGAGATTCTTGGCAAATATAATTTGTACAAAATTATCTGGGCCCGTCCACCAAATCGTCAAGGTGATCATATTGAAATGGAAGGATTATCAGACTACTGCAAGTCTACCAAGACCCGGCCGTCCCTCTAAGCTTTTATCTCAAACAAGGAGAAGACTGATCAGAGATGCAGCCAAGAGGCCCATGATCACTCTGGATGAACTGCAGAGATCTACAGCTCAGGTGGGAGAGTCTGTCCATAGGACAACAATCAGTCGAACACTTCACAAATCTGGCCTTTATGGAAGAGTGGCAAGAAGAAAGCCATTTCTCAAAGATATCCATAGAAAGTCTCATTTACAGTTTGCCACAAGCCACCTGGGAGACACACCAAACATGTGGAAGATGGTGCTCTGGTCAGATGAAACTAAAATTAAACTTTTTGGAAACAATGCAAAACTATATGTTTGGCATAAAAGCAACACAACTCATCACCCTGAACACACCATCCCCGCTGTCAAACATGGTGGTGGCAGCATCACGGTTTGGGCCTGCTTTTCATCAGCAGGGACAGGGAAGATGGTTAAAATTGATGGGAAGATGGATGGAGCCAAATACAGGACCATTCTGGATGAAAACCTGTTGGAGTCTGCAAAATGCATAAAGCAAAATCTACAATGAAATGGTTCAAAAATAAACATATCCAGGTCTTAGAATGGCCAAGTCAAAGTCCAGACCTGAATCCAATTGAGAATATGCGGAAAGAGCTAAAAACTGCTTTTCATAAACGCTCTCCATCCAACCTCAAAGAGCTTGAGTTCTTGAGCTCTGGGGTATTGAGACATACCCCAGGCGACTTGCAGCTGTAATCGCAGCAAAAGGTGGCGCAACAAAGTATTAATGCAAGGGGGCAGAATAATTTTGCACGCCCCTCTTTTCAGTTTTATTATTAAAATAAAAGTTTAAACGATCCAATAAATTTCGTTCCACTTCACAATTGTGACCCACTTGTTGTTGACTCTTCACCTAAAATTTAAAATGTTATATCGTTTTGTTTGAAGCCTGAAATGTGGCAAAAGGATGAAAAGTTCCAGGGGGCCGAATACTTTCGCAAGGCACTGTATATATATGTAGATCAGCGTCCTCAAAAACCATGTTGCGGACCAGTACCAGGTCATGGAACATCTGGTACTGGTCGGCGGGGATAGAACTGTTGGTTCCTGTGTTCTGCCATTTAGCCTCATACACTGAAGGCTGCCAGGCATGAAGCCTATGGAGCAGTGCTAAAGTGCAGGTACAGATGAGCGAATCAAAGCTGAAAAAGTGGAATTCAATCCAAATTTCAGGAATTATTCGATTTGCATCGAATCCAAATTTTTTTTTTTTTTTTTTCTGACGATTCGTGGTAGTAAATCACTATTTTTTCCCTATTTTTTGATCTAACAGTATGTCAGACATATAAGTGAACGGCCCTGCACAGGGGAGTGGCAGAGGCCTAAATGTTTCTGGCGCAGATCGCAGCAGTGTTAGGGGGCATGGCAGCAGAAGTCACTTTGAGAGACCTGAGCTCCCGGTATCATCTAGCGGTCGGTTCTTGACCAGCAACCCAGCGGTTTTTGAATGGTTAACTCGGTCTTCGACTTTGTCCAAAATGACGTCAGAAATCCCCAGCCAAGAGTCGGTGGGTTTGTCAGACACAACCCTTAGTTGGCATGGCCCGGGAGCAGGCCCTGTGCCCTCACCTGTCCTCAACCTGCCTCTGTCCTTTTCTGTGCCAGAGAAGTACTGTATGCTGTGGGCTCAGCTCCACCATACAGCGAGGACAAGCTACTAGAGGACAGTCAGCAGCTACTGGCCAGCCAACATGTGGAGGAGACATCCGCAGCTTCCTACGTTAGGCGGGCAAGTAGTGATGAGAAGAGTGGCATGGAAGCTGGCATTGCAAGTGGTTAGGCTTCTAACCCAGAGAATGTTGAGGAGGAAATCAGTGACTTGCAGACAGTACTCAATGATGATGATATAGCCGATCGCACTTGGGAGCCAGGTGAATTAGGGGCTTCATCATCATCAGGAGAAGAGGGTAGGAAAATACATACAATGCAACGGCACACTGCTAACCAGATAAAGCACAAAATGCCATAGAGATATGAAGTATTCTGGAGCTAATGCTGTGCTTGTTTAGTAAATTAGAGATTCTTGGCAAATATATTTTGTACAAAATTATCTGGGCCCGTCCACCAAATCGTCAAGGTGATCTCTGTAGAACGGGAACCTAATACTATTTCCTACCTGTTATGTGCCAATCTTGGCTTCCGTATAATCAGGGGGTGTTTGGTTCTACATGCATGCTGGGTTCTTTCTGCCTTTTGCCATTTATGATGCTTCAAAGGTCTCCACTAATACATGACTAAGGTATTGGGTAGTCTGCTCGCTCCGGCCCTACCTTTCCCCATTTTCTTTAAACCAACCCAAAATAGGAGCCGTACACATTATTCGGATTAAAACGGCCACAGCAGCCGTATTTTTTAATAAAACATAAATAACAACAACATATTATACCCAAAACCCACATCCTCCTTAAATAAACTGATGAGGGAGGTCCTAGAAGCCCAAAGTAACCAGGAGTGTATAAACTCTATAACATGGCAACTCCATCTTTCCCTCAGCCGATGAGCGCCAGCTCGGAGGCACCTTAAAACTGATGGACACCCACTTGTACCAACATCTTGATTCTTCCCCAATGGGAGTCCAGCCCCCACCCGTGGGGCCCTCCCATTTAAACTTACCACCATCTCCGCCAACTTCTAGGACCTCCCTCCGCCTCTGCCCTGATGGCCCCCCAAAAAAGAAACGAATGGCCTAATATCCAGACCAAGGCTGCCTGTCCTCCTATAAAACAAGCCACAAAACAACACAACAACATTAACAATTATCAGAAGTCACAACCTCCCCAACCGCACATAAGAACGAAAACGAACTGACTCCCAAAGTCCGATTTTCTTTGACTTCATCACTCAAACCCCAACGCGCCGCTTCCGTCTCTGCTCCAGTCCAGAAGGAATGGCCCGTATATCCAGACCCATCCCTTCCCAATGCCACTAAACATCGCTTAAATACTGCCAAGAACTGAAAACGCGACAAAAAGGAACCATCTTCATGTCGCAAAAACGGCTCAGAACCTTCCCCCCACGCACTTCTGTAATGCCTTACACTCTGAACTGGACACATTCCACACCCAGGAACCTCAAATAAAACTAGGTACCTACCCTTCCCCTCGCAATCTGTTTTTGATTTCCGTATCCTCAACGCCACCCTTTCCTCTAACAAATGCACATCCACCGACCTAAAACCTCCAGCTCTAGTGACGCTGCCACTCACCTACTCCCCCAATCTAAACGCCCCAAAAAAGGCAAGTGCAAATGCTACCCTGAATAAGCTAACTTCCCAACTCGACTGGCAAACCCCCTCCAACTTCGAACCCATACTTACCAACAACTAATAGGAAACAGGCCGCCTCCCATCAACCGCCTGCTTACCCCTTCTCCAACCCTTTAACACCTGACGTACTAAAAATGTCTTGGTAACGTCGTCCCATCCCCTTAACCTAAAACCAAATGCTAACCCCGACACAAACCTGTTCAGTTGAGCTACCGACCATCGCTCTTCAGACACCGACCCTAAAAACAACAGCAAAGCTACCTCTCTATCCACCTCCTCTCCACTAAACTGCCTACACCAAGTCTCCCACTGCCCCCATACTTTACCGTATGCAGCCCAAGTACCCGGACTTAACGAATTCTGAAAAAGCCCCATTACTGCTCCTCCAAGATGTCCCACAGACTATCCGGACACTCCAACCCTGTGTCGTCCGCCTGCGGAGCCAATTCCTGAAACCGCTCCCCCTGCAAATGAGAAAGGGAATCAGCAATACCATTAGAACACCCCGGGATATGAACTACAGTAATCCAAGTATTAATAGTCAAACAACGCAAAACCAAGAATTGTAACAGCTTGACAACCAGGGGCGACGATGCCGTCAAACCATTCACCACCTGTACCACCCCCAGATTGTCACAATGAAAACGCACCTTCCTATTCATGAACTTCTGTTCCCACAACACCACTGACAACACAATGGGAAACAATTCTAACAATGCGAGATTTTTAACCCACCCCTTTTCCACCCATGACTCCGGCCATCTGCCCGCACACCATTCAGCGTGGCAATAGGCCCCAGAACCCCCCCCCCCCCGATGCATCAGTGAACAATTCGAAATCAACATTCGTAACCACCTCATCCCTAACCAACGTCCTCCAGTTGTAATTCTCTAAAAACTCTGCCCATACTGCCAAATCCCCCCGTAATTCTTTTCCCAACCTAATAAAATGATGCGGACAACACACACCTGCTGTCGCCCCAGCCAAACGCCTGCAGAACACCCGCCCCATTGGCATAATTCTGCACGCAAAGTTCAGATTGCCCAAAAGGGATTGTAAATCCCTCAATTTAATTTTTGCTGCCCTCCTAGCCCGATTAACCTCCTCCCTTAGATCCCCCAACTTTCCCTCTGGCAATCTAGTTTCCATCCTTACTGTGTCTATCTCAATCCCTAAAAAACACAGCTCGGTTGCCGGACCCTCAGTCTTCTCTGCTGCCAAAGGGACCCCAAACTCCCCAAAAACAGATTGGATTGTATGCAACAATAGCAAACAGACTCGCGAACCCGCTGGGCCTAAACAGAGAAAATCATCTAAATAATGAATAACCGAAGAACACCCCGAAACCTCTACAATAACCCACTCCAAAAATTGAACTAAATGCTTTTGCAATAAGCACAAGACAACCCATTGGTAAACACCTATCCACAAAATAATAGCCCCCAAAAAAAACACCCCAACAAGTGCTGGCTCTCGGGATGAACTAATAACAACCGAAAAGCCGCCTCAATATTGGTCTTCGCCAATAATGTCCCCGGACCCAACTTCCTAACCCACTCCACAGCCGCGTCAAATGACGTATAAACCACCGAACAAAGCTCGGGATCAATACTGTCACTCCAACCCTGTGTCGTCCACCTGCGGAGCCAATTCCCGAAACCACTCTCACTGCAAACGAGAAAGGGAATCAGCAATACCATTAGACAACCCCGGGACATGAACCGCAGTAATCCAAGTATTAATAGTCAAACAACGCAAAACCAAGAACTGTAACAGCTTGACAACCGGGGGCGACGATGCCGTCAAACCATTCACCACCTGTACCACCCCCAGATTGTCACAATGAAAACGCACCTTCCTATTCATGAACTTCCGTTCCCACAACACCACTGACAACACAATGGGAAGCAATTCTAACAACGGAAGATTTTTAACCCACCCCTTTTCCACCCATGACTCCGGCCATCTGCCCGCACACCATTCAGCGTGGCAATAGGCCCCAAAACCCACCCCCCCCGATGCATCAGTGAACACCTCGAAATCAACATTCGTAACCACCTCATCCCTAACCAACGTCCTCCCGTTGTAATTCTCACACCTGCTGTCGCCCCAGCCAAACGCCTGCAGAACACCCGCCCCGTTGGCATAATTCTGCACGGAAAGTTTAGCTTGACCAACAGGGATTGTAAATCCCTCAATTTAATTTTTGCTGCCCTCCTAGCCCGATTAACCACAGACAGACTCGCGAACCCGCTGGGCCTAAACAGAGAAAATCATCTAAATAATGAATAACCGAAGAACACTCCGAAACCTCTACAATAGACCACTCCAAAAATGAACTAAATGCTTCAAAATAAGCACAAGACAGGGAACAACCCATTGGTAAACACCTATCCACAAAATAATACCCCCCAAAAAAACACCCCAACAAGTGCTGGCTCTCAGGATGAACTGGTAACAACCAAAAAGCCGCCTCAATATCGGTCTGTTCCCCTATGACGCTCACCAATATCGCAAACGCCTGCAACCAATTGGCAAATGTCTGCGGTATTAAGCGGTACCGCCGACTTCACTTCCTCTTCTTTCTTTCCCTTATCCTTCTTTCCTCTGTCTAAGTTAAACCTCTCTAAACGGAGCAGGGAAAAAATCTCCACATACTCCCCTTTCCAAATTCTCTCCTTCACTTCCTGTTTTAAGTGTGCACCCAACGGCCCCTCAAAACATACATAGACCTCTCCCATGGCTGCATCATCTACCTTCGTCCTATCTTCCTCCCCCCCCTGCTTGTGTTTGCACTGATACAGACCCACCTGGTCTCCCCGCTGCTCCCACAGGGACCGCACCACTCCCCTGCCCAACACCCCAGGCTGGCAAAGGCGATACCCCCCCAGCCCCCATACTCGCCAACCACCCGGCCAATCCCCCCAATAAGTCCTAACCCCGCTCCCAACTCCCCTGGACGTCTACCCCCCCGACGCCCCCCAAACCATCCATCAATGACATAATAGGACCCCACACATTCTCACCAGGCTGCACGGGAGCTGTGATTCCCGCAGCCGCTGATCCTGCTACCAGCCAGACAAAATCGCTGTCCTCTTCTCCTCCGGTCAAGCTGGTCTCACTCCTGGAACTGGCTGCTTCTTCACTGCAACAGTCCTCCTGCAGCTCTCCTCCCTGGCCCCCACCCTTGTAGGGGCGTGGCTTCTCCCTTGCTCTGCTTCCTGGCTGGGCCTGTGCACAACACGCTGCTCTCCCTGCACAGCCCATCCTGCTCTTGCCCTTCTCCCATGCCGAGTGGCATCCCCAGCAGAAGGCCCTGCGCTGGGGCCCACAGATCCCGGTCCTGCTGGCATGGAAGAAAGCGGGGAGGAAGCGCTGAGCTCCCCGCTGGTCACAGGGTCCCGCCTGCCTGGATTCCTCCCACGGCTTGAGCGAGTGCCTGACGAATGTTGCCCTGCTCCCCGCTGTGAAGGGTCCCCGGAGGGGCTCCTTATCCTGCGCCGGACCCTAGGAGTTTCTTCAGGGCTCAAGCGCGCCGGCACCGGCCGGACCCGCCGTGGCCATCTAGCCCCTTCCTCCACAGTGACTGCTGGAATGGCCACCAGAGGTCCCTGCAGCAGACCTCCCAACTGTTCCTGTAACCAGCCCGGTCCCCTCGCCTCTGCCTCCATTCGGATCCTGTATATCAGCTCCTCCACAGACATGGTAAGTACCGACAGCTGCAGGCTTGTTATCACCACGTTCGCTTCACCAAAATGGCTAACCTCCTCACCACTATCCCACTATTTAAACTCTCCCACCTCACCCCCTTTAGTTGCCCTAGCAACTCCCGCCATTAGCCCTGCAGTGACCATTAACCCTTTAATTGCCTCCACTTCGCCACCCAAACCCTGTCATGCTGGCCTCCCCTCTGCTATGCCCCTAGTCCGGCCACAGTGGGATACAGGTACCAAACATGCATGCTGAGTTCACTCGGCTTTATAGTTACACTAATTAAAATCAGCCTATGGGGTAGACGGGGCTAGTCAGTAGTCCATGACCAAATGGAGTAGCCACACCTCCAGTACAAACTTACAAAGAAAAAAAGGAGAATTTCAGTCAGCACATCCCAGTGGGCAGGTGCACGTTGCTTTGGCTAAATGCACAAGGAAAGGAAAATCCATACAATGCAACGGCACACTGCTAACCAGATAAAGTACAAAATGCCATAGAGATATGAAGTATTCTGGAGCTAATGTTATGCTTGTTTAGTAAATTAAAGATTCTTGGCAAATATATTTTGTACAAAATTATCTGGGCCCGTCCACCAAATCGTTAAGGTGATCTCTGTAGAACGGAAACCTAACAATATTTCCTACCTGTTATGTGCCAACCTTGGCTTCCGTATAATCAGGGGGTGTTTGGTTTAACATGCATGCCGGGTCCCTTCTGCCTTTTGCCATTTATGGTGCTTCAAAGGCCTCCACTAATACAGGGATGCAGGTACCAAACATGCATGCCGAGTCCACTCGGCTTTATAGTTACACTAATTAAAATCAGCCTATGGGGCAGACGGGGCTAGTCAGGAGTGGAGGTGTGGCTACTCCATTTGGTCATGCACTCCTGACTAGCCCCGTCTGCCCCATAGGCTGATTTTAATTAGCATTTAGCCATAGAAACGTGCACCTGCACACTGGGATGTACTGACTGAAATTCCCCTTTTTTTCTTTGCAGGAGAAGAGGGTGGCAGCTTGCCTGTGAGGCAGCGGCGGAGCCAGTAAGTCGCTAGCTTGGCCGGGAGTCAGCAGGGTGGCAGCAGTGGGAGGTCAAGAGCCAAACGTGCCCGGGGTAGACCACCCGCTTCACAGGAGCCTACTGGGCCGGAAAGTAGTGGTGCAGGGGTTCACAGAGGCAGTGGCGGTAGCAGCCAGTCAGTGCGGATTGTTGGTAAAATCACGTACTCGGCAGTGTGACAGTTTTTTGTTAAGCCGCCGGGTGAGGTCAACTTAGCTATTTGTAGAATCTGTGGGCAGAAGGTGAAGTGTGGCCAAGTTGCCAATGTTGGCACCAAGGCCCTGCATCAACATATGTAGCATCACCATAAAGTGGCCTGGGAGAACAGTAGCTCCAATGTGGTGGTGAAGCCTGACACAGCAGCCGCAGCATAACCCAGTGCACGGAAGCTCTAATTATGGTCAGGGACAGTATATGTCCTTTACAGCCCACTGGGTAAATGTGGTTCCTGCACAGCCAAACCAGCAACTTGGCCAGGCGACGCCGCTTCCACCTCCACATTCTCATGCCATCGGTCCTGTGCAATGTCTGCCTCCTCATTCTCCACAGTGTCCTCAGCTTCCACTGCAGGGGCAATTCACAGTGCCCCACCAGCACATGTGCAGGACACGGCGGTGTCACGCGGTTGTACACCTCATTTGCCTGGGCAATCCAATCCTGGCTTTCCCCGCGACAACTCTAAATCGGAACAATGGTGACCGACAACGGGAAGAACATGGTGTCGGTGCTACTTCAAGGAGGGCTGAGTCATGTGCCCTGCATGGTGCACGTGTTCAATCTGGTTGTCAAACAGCTCCTAAAGTCTTCTACCCATCTGCAAGGCATCTTAAAAATGGGTAGGAAAATTTGCATGCACTTCAGCCACTCATACACCCCCAAGCACACCATCCTTGAGCTATAGCAGCAGAAAGGCGTCCCCCAACATAGGATGATATGCAACGTTTCCACCTGTTGGAATTCCACCCTCTATATGTTGGACTGACTGTACGAACAGAGAAAGGCCATAAACGATTCCTTGATGATCCAAGAGGACAGAGGTAGTCCCCTGTGTAACTTCGATGTCAGCCAGTGGCAGTTCATGCGTGACACCTGCCGTTTGCTCGTGCCCTTTGAAGAGGCCACGTTATTTGTCAGTCACCAGGACTACGGGATGAACAATGTCATTCCACTCATTCATATCCTGGAAAAGATGCTGCTAAATCTGGATGGTCAGGGGACAGGAGATGTGGCAATTACATCTCATGGCCACACAAACCCTGTGGAAGCTGAACTGGAGGAGGAGGAAGAGGAGGAGGACATTGGAGCACAAAGAATGCCTAGAGAAATGGGTAGTTTCTCTACCCAGGTAACAGGAGAGGAGGAGCAGGAGCAGCCAGAGGAGATACAGGATGATGAGGAAAAGGAGGCAGAGGACCCAGACACACCATGGCAATATGCAGTGGAGATGAAGGCAGGGAGTCCCTCTGAGTCACTTGCGCAAATGGCCCAATGCATGTTCACTTGCTTGCGTAGTGATAGCCGTATTGTCGTATAGGGCAGAGGGATAACTATGGGCTCTCCACCATGTTAGACCTTGCTACCGGTCCAAAATGGAGGCCTTTTTTACACCCGCAGAGAGGGAAAACAAACTGAACTACTATAGAGACATCCTATGTAGTCAGTTGGCCGCTGCTTATCTGCGCGATCATTCATCCTCTCGCAGGTCTGTCCGGGGGCCCTCTGCACTCATGTTCCACTGCCATGGCTGCAGGGGGGAGGATGTGTGGCAGGAGCAGTACCAGCTCCAGAAGCAGCAGCGTAAGTCTAGGGTCGCTGATGAGCAGCTTTCTTCATCCGCATAGGAAAGAAACTACTCACCAGCAGCATCAGCAAGACCTGGAGGAGGACCTGAACCAGCAGCTGGTGGCATACTTGGACAGCATCCTGCCACCCGTTATTGGAGATCTGCTTGACTACTGGCCAGCCAAACTAAATTTGTGGCCGCAACTGGCCAAGTTTGCTATGGAAAAGCTGTCCTGCCTGGCCAGTAGTGTGGCATCAGAGCGGGTGTTTAGTGTGGCGGGGGCTATAGTTACCCCAAGGAGAACTCACCTGTCCACCCAAATGGTGGAGAGACGGACCATTGTCAAGATGAATCAGGCTTGGATAAGCCAGGATTTCCACCCACCAACGCCTGATGCATCAGATTAGGTCATCCATGCTGTCTTGACTAGAGATGAGAAAATCTTGAAAGATTTGTTTTGCCGAATGTTCGTCAAATTTTTAAAAAGATTTTTATCTTAGTACGAATCTATTCGGTCAAAGCTGCTTAAAAATCATTCGTTATTCTGGTTGTGTTCTGCGAACCTTCGCGGACTAATAACGAACATAGCGTTTTTAAAGGTACACTACTTAACTGAATACGTACATACATTAGCATACAAAGTGCGTATGAATCCTTAGCATACTATTGTCTAGCGATTGCGTAATACGCAGGCACGCACGACTTTAGTTTGCAAAATGGCATCCAGGCGATCTTCAGCATTTAGCTCTGGAGAGCTTAAATACATGATCCGGCTGATGGACCGGCAGGATTACGATGGCACACACCGACACCCGAACCAGCATAAGAAGGAGAGGCAGAAGGTGATCTGAGGCTTTCACCATCGCTTTGACAGTGCGGACCCCGGCCAAGATCCAGCGGAAATGGTCTGATTTGAAGTTCAAGTGCCCAGAGCGGCTTAATGAGATCCGCGCAGAGATGCAGCAGGGTGAGTAACAAA
>ONZH01021866.1:0-39390 GCA_900303285.1 Rhinella marina
CTCCATACTGTATAATACACAGTATAATCCATACACCATGCTGTATGATATACAGTATAATCCATACACCATGCTGTATAATACACAGTATAATCCATACACCATGCTGTATGATATACAGTATAATCCATCCTTGTGGCTGCCCCCATTCAGTTAACGTCTCCTTAATTTAAAAAAATAAATAAATAAATCAGTAGCTCATGTATACATTTCTTTATTGGCAAATGGGGGTGTGGCATGGGAGGAGCCAGGGTAGCATGTGGGATGGGCCGGGGTAGTGGGCGGGGTTAGGGGCCCCATTCAGATTCTTGCTATGGGGCCCAATGATTTCTATGTACGCCCCTGCTTCCACCTGCTGTTTTTTCTTTTCCTTATTTCTCTGTAAGAGCTGAAAATGCTTAGGTCTATACTTCAACTGCTACCAGCGGTGTCTACTGTTAGAAGCTGCGACAGTTACATGGAGAGAGCTGCAGCAGAAAGGACATGCCCCCCTTCCCAAGCTGCGATAAGGTGAGAGCTGCAGCAGAAGGGACAAATCCCCTGGGCTGCCAGCTTGAAACTAATTTAGCACAGCAATTGGAGCATTGAATAAGTAAAGTCTAATTTTCATTTTTTACATTACTCATGGCATATCCCCTTCAACTTCACATCTTTTTTTTGTATCAGATCCCGTAAAAGATGCCAAAAAAATAGTGCAGGATGCAGTACAGTTTTTTTTCGGCAAAGTGATAGACACCATGAAATAAACCCAATGGACCCCATTCCAGTGCTCTGCTGTCAATTTCATTGTTCTGCTGATGTTATCAACTGTATTTACAACTTTTTTTTTCACCATGATAGCAGTTTCTATTTCATAAAGGAAGCAGAAGTACTCTTACATTATGCATGATTAGTCTGCCACTGTTTTCCTCGTTTTTATCTGTGGTGTTCATTATGTCCTTGCGAGCTTCCTTTAAGGCGTCTTGAAGGTCAGCGAGCTTCTTATTGTGTTCAGTGAGAGGCTCCAGCACATAAGGGAACAGAGATAGAGTCTTGTTTTGCGTCTGCAGCCAGTCCTCCTGGACCTCTGTTAACACTGTAACATCAATAGCCTGTCATTCACTCACAATCTCTCATAAAGCAAGGAATGTGCTACTCTGGAAACAATGGCATCTATGGGACATATGACGGATAAGTAATCGGCCTGGGGTAAAATGACAAGATGGATGTTTAAGCATATTGCTTTTTAAGTTCTGAATAGTGGCAGGGACTATAAAGTTTAATATTAAATCCATGAAATAACTTACAGTAATATGCATTTTGTGTCTCGTCCAGAGCTTGCTTCCTTTGTAAATCAAAGTTTAGTAGTGAAAGGTCCTTGAGCATTTGTTCTGCTTCCTTCATGGTCTTAACACGATCAGATGGACTGACCTCTCCTAGTAAGGATTCATAATGCTGTAATTTTGCAATTGTTTCTGTGGAAAAAAATGCAGTTTATTAATAATGTTAAAGTGACTGTGCGTCTCTATGGTTACAGACTACAAGCACACTTTGTGTAGTCTGATCCTGATATCAAGTAATGTTAGAGCCCCAAACCTTTCATACTATGAGGCAATGTAACATCTAATTGCACCCCTGCTTTCATACAGTTGCGTCTCCTACCTATTCTTTCCTTGTCTTGGCTGTGCTATAGGCCATTTTTTAACAAGAGCAAATTATGCAAATTATGGGCCCATTTTTGTTCCCAAACTACAACTGAGTGTCCTGGCTGGTGCCTGGCTTTACTGACCAGAACTCACTGCATCACTGTGATGCTGTGAATTTCCTGTTGTGAACCTGGCCTTAGATTATAGCACAGGGGGACATTTGAAGCTCTTATGCTCCAATGAAAAGTTTCTAATAGGTCCCAACTATTTGTGATTTATAATACTGGCACCTTTGGACCTCCTTAAAGGCTATGTACGTACAGCTTTGGAAGCAAATTTTGTTTATGATTGCATTTTTCTCATATTTGGCTAAAAATCCTATTTTCAATTCGCCTTTTTAAAAAAATATTGAACCTTTCTGTCACAAAGGGTAAAGTATTTTTTTTAACTGTGTGACTGGAACTTTCACTTTCACTATATGTTGGTCATCTAAAATCCCTTATCTCTAAACTACTAAGAGGTAATAAACACTAATTTATGCCACAGTCTTATCAGTAAGATAAGACTGTGCTATGATGAGTGTTAAAAATGTAAAAGAGCAGAAATAAAGAGTCTGTCTGCTCCTCAGATGACAGAAAAGACAGAAAATCCACAGGCTGCTGCTACAGTATCCAGTGGTATACATAGAGGGGGGGGGGATTTATCAAAACTGCTATAAAATACAACTGGCTTAGTTGTCCATAGGAACCAATCAGATTCCACCTTTCATTTTTCAGAGCTCCTTTGGAAAGCCAGTTTTCATTTACACCACTTTTGACAAATCTCCCTCTATGTCTATATAATCATTTAAAGGTGAACATTGGTGTTTTGAGGTTTTAAAAACGTATATGTGTGTTTTTTTACTTAGAAGCACAGAGATTTGCATCATGTTCATTAGTATGCAACACGTCTACTGAGTTCCTCAGAAGGCACTTCTGATAGCAGTCAAGACATACAAAGAAGCTTTCAACCTTAATCACCAAATCAACAGGCTGGTCTCTGTAAATCTGCAGCACTGGATAATGAACAGCGAAGCGAAAAGTGTTCGTCTATTGTGCCCGTGACGTTATCTGCATTATTTATCGGCTGAACCGAAAAAAGCATGAATGTTATTAACACTTTTTTCTTTTTTAAATGGAAAATCAGCTATTCCTGATCAGATTAAATACAGTATAAGTGACATCCTGGTGGAGATAACAGACGCTGTCACTTATGGGACACATTGTGACTCAGAGGACAGCGGCGTTAAGAATCAACGGCATGGACAGGACCAAAACGAATGTGTTAAACAGCAGTCCATTTCTTATTAAGGCATATGGGACATTTTATGGGCCTAGCCTTGGGTTTTAAAGGGTTCGTTCAGCCACTTAAAATTATTTAAAAACTGCTTAGAACCTGGGCAGCATTGGCATGGGATATGCGATGATAAGGTTCTTGGTTCTTGTCCCTTGAAACAGCAATTTCCCTTATTTTGCATTGAGTACTTTCATAAATGTAAGTGATGTTTTGCCAATAGCCTTTTCATTTAAAGGGGTGTACCATTTTCATCAAATAGATGGTACTTTTATATAACAAAAACTTTCCTAAATTTTCCATTCTAGGTTCTGTATCAATTTTCAAGATGTACAGTAGAGATGAGCGAATCTATTCACCGCTTCGTAGATTCGATACGACTCTTGGAAATTTTCTGCTGCGAAGTGAATCCGGATTTTTTGAGTTTGCTTAGTTAGATTTGAAAATGTTCTTAAAGATTTCTACGCATTCGCTACGTACTTGTCCGATAAATTGTACTCTAATACTACGTATGAGTTACTTTATACGCTGATGCATACGAATTCAGTTAATTAGCGAACTTTTACTGTTAGTTCGTTATCCGTGCAGCAAAAAGCCCGGGAAGAAAGCAGTCACCTGACCTAGTGGGAAGGGCTTGCTCTGATTGGCTCAGACTCTGTAAGCCAGTGACGCATCAGTTGTGCTGCGACTGCTGAGATGAGCAGAACACTGTCTGTGAAGTTCTGAGAGACAGTGAACTCTTGTGTTAAAATTGGGGTGTAATTGTTCTGGGAATCCATATTACACATATCAGGGATACTGCAGGGCCAGTGCAGGGCAAGTGCAGGGCTAGTAATCACAACTTTGAAAGTGCCAGGTGTACTCAGAAAGCTATTTTCCTATTGATTTTTACTGTAGAATGAGATGCTACAATTCATAACTCCATCATACCGCATCACGACGACACGTGTGGCCGTACCCTTAAAGTTCTGTGCTTGCTGGGAATTTTTTATTATACAAGTAAGTTTTTCTTAAAAGAAATATAAAAGGAAAAACTGTAACTGATCAAAAATCTTTTGCAGTTTACCTTGGACGCCATCTTCTATATCACTGACGTACTCTGCAGTCTTCTTTGCACGGTCCAGTGTTTCCATGGTTTCCTTGTGTATCCGCTGGCCTTTTATCTCGGCTAGATTTCCCTGCAAAATCGCCAATGTCAATAAAAGCTCACACTGTTTATATTCTGTATGGATGTAAACTGCTTCACATTCTGTTTTCCGTGCAGCACATTCCACGCACAGCTGTGTGCATACTGCTCATACATAATACCAAGGAAAGCAGTTTAAATACGCATGTATGGATTCAATCCAAAACAGCAGAAATGTCTATTTATATGGTTATATTGTATGAATGATAATGATGGTAACGGGACTGTGGTCAGATAACATAACAATGACAAACATTTGTAATGCACTTTTCTCACAGGGACTCAATGCTTGGGTTGTGTGTTTTCGTCAACTCCGTGGGGAAGTCAGTGTCTGTCATGTAGGCGCTCGATCCCAACACACACTAGGGTCAATGTTGCAGAAAGCCAATTTGCCTGTTTTTGGACTGTGGGAGGTTACTGGAAGTACCTGGTCAGATTGGACCCAGGGCCCCAGGCAGGAAAGATGATCCATCAACAAGGAAGCCTGAAAAAAAAGCCTTTTATGTTGAGTTGGCTTTGTTCTAGCCAGACTTAGGATATGTTCACAAGCAAAAACTATCATATGGATTTCAGTGTGAATTCTTTGTGAGATCCGTGTGAAATCCATGTGAAATACAAATGCCTGCAATTTTTTTCCCATGTGGACAAAAAAACCCCCAGTGGACTGGCTGAAAGCAGATTTCCACACTGAATGGAGCTAATCGTGCACAATCCACAGCAGACATCCAAGGTTCTGGCTCAGATTTCTGCTGTAGATGCTTGATGGAGAAATCTACTGTAAGTGCTGAATTGGCTGTTGCACATATGCTGTTATAGCCGTATGATTACTAACAATTCAGCAATATAATGTATCACAAGTGATTTTCTATTGTAGTAGAAGATAAAGCAGTAACGGGCCATGAAAGTTTATTGCTGTCCATACTCATTGCTAGACCTTGATACAATGCACAAATAAGATGAGCGCAGTATGGTCAAAATGATATTAATCCAGGAAAGTCATATGGGAATCAACAAATCAACCTACAGTTTAAGTTGTACTTAAACCAGGTTGCAAGTTGCTATAGGTAACTTCACATTTATGAAAACCACAGCCTCCAAAAACCCAACAGTTCAGAAGTCAAAAGGCATATCAAAATGTAAACATCACCCCCCCCCTTCATTCCCTTCCCCTTCCTTTTCCTTCCCCACATTTCTTACAAGATAAGGTTTGATATCTTGTGATACATTGTCAAATGTTTCTCGTTTTATTATTGTGACCTTGAATGGAGAATGATATTCAGAGCTTTATTTTTGATGTATGTAGATTACTGCATCTTTATTTATGTGGTTGCAATGTTGTCACTATTTTGTATACTTTAATATAAAAATAAAAATATCTTTTTAAAATAAAAAAAATGTAAACATCAGTGAGACGTGAGTCCTGGTTAGCATGGCCAGACTCGAGTGATGTTTCCCATAGGAACCTTCAACCTGGTGGTAGTCCAACTTGATCTTCAGGTTGATTTAAGATTTGCTGATCCTCATAGTATTTACCTGGATTAACATCCTGTTGCACAAGACTGCACCCATTTGTTACTTTGTTGGGAAGTTCTAAGGTGGTGATACTTTAGGGCAAATAGCTTAACCTGATTCACAGGTGGTTTTCTGATGTTTGATCATTAAAAATTTGTAATGCATGGTAGCTCATGTACTGGATCTCCAACCAGATTATGACTGCTTTAAAGTGTTGTCCTATTACAACAACATATCCCTATTCACAGGTTAGGGGATGTGTCTGAACATTGGGTCAAACACTTAGCCCTTAATCTATGAATAGGGGATAAGTTGTTGTAATGGGACAATACCATTAACACTCTTATGGAGCTAATGCTCCAACTTTACTTCCATGTCCAATAATGATACAGTAAATGAGGGCGTCAATATTGGCTGGAAAGGAAAATTTGTATTGACGAACATTTGCCCCATTTCAGCTTACAACATGTGTGGCATATACCAATCAACACTTCTAGCTCAGATGAGAAAGTATATAACAGAAAGTGTCTTAGGTATAAAAAGGTCCTTCTCAGTCGGCTGCCCCAACCTAACATCATAATAAATGTTCTCACGATACTAAAATTGCATCCACTACAAACACACAAACAATAAACCAATGTGAACATTCACTAACCTTCTCTGCAAGCTTATTGACTTCTCCCTGAAGAATGTCTCCTTCGGTTTCAACATTATCAATCTGAAGATCTTCATACAATGAATAATTTTTCTTCTCTATTAGTTTTTCCTTTACATAATAAAACAACATAATAACTATAATAACAGTTTAAGAAGCCCACAATATCACACTGTAGTTAAAGGGGTTGTCACTTTGGACTATCTGATTATGGGATGTCCTGCTGCTGGGTCCCATAGTGATCATCGTCCAAATGAATGCATAGTACAGTGAGCTATAATTTCCATAACTTGTGCAGAAGCAGCTTAGCTTGATGTGCTATGCTCTTCCCATCACCCATTCACTTGTACAAGAGCTACAGAACCATACCACAGCCTGTTCAGCTGCTTCCCTAGTTCCACCCATCTCTGACCGTGTCACCCAAGCAGGGCAGGGTCAGTGGTATGAGAGTGTTCTAGGTATAGGTACTGGTTCTACAGGCGGATCTGCATCTACTATTTTTGGAATATCCTGTGGATATGCCACAAATGTTTGAGATACAAATTATCCTTTAAATTGCTTAACCGTAGTTAGATGTGGGTGGAACATTCACATATCCTGACACTTGTTCCTGGTTACATGCACCTTTCCGTGTTTGATAAGTTCTAGGAAATATCCAATTGGCCCTCACCACATTAACAAATAACTGCAATCACATTTTAATATGGAGCTTTGACCTGTTATACTAGTAGATTTCTGATTCAAAAAGAAAAAAAAATCTATACCTTGTAAAGGAAGATAGAGGAATTAAGGTTGGCAAGAAGTCTATTAACTGCCACTCCAGTAGATATACTCAGTATAGTTGACCTAGTCTCATTAACAAGTAAGGAGCTGCGCCGGAGGTCATCAATCAGGTCCCAGATACATTTATCACAATCTAGAAAAGCAGGAGAACGGTTTCCAATACATAATACATCTGACAACATTATTATAATGTTTCACATTTTCCACTTTCAAACAAATGTCATATTTCTTCCTGTCTGCATCTTGTACATTTTACTTGTTTGAAACGATGCCCTGTTAGGGAATAATGACTTCAAAGAGGGAGTTCTCCCTTTGAGGACTCCCCTCTGTTGGCCAAACAGAGAACTGCTGCAAGGAGGCTATGTAATATGTAACATTTGAGTATATATTGTAACTTGTGTATTAAATGGGATAAAGCCGTTGTCATGGGGAGACCTTTTTCTGGACTAGTAAAACTTACTGCAACTGAAAATGGCTGCTTACAAGGAACAGAAGATTCAACTGAGGAAATGGAAATAAGACATTATCTGTTTAGCCTGTAGTTAAAGTAACACAGGCTGATGTACTGACGACAAACTGGTTGTCATTGCAACAGATGCAAACGTTGGATAAATGAGCTTTTGATCAGCCACATGTTTACAACAGCCTGTGTAAAAGGATCCTAAATCTGTTTCCCTTTAAATTAGGGCATCAAGAGCACACTGATCTTAAAATGTAACTGCCATTCTATTTTTATTTGTGTAATGTGTAGGGGCAGTGATGCTGACCATTTTTGTGATATACTTTAATTACTGAAATCGTACATTTCTATTACAAATATAGCTCTAAAGTGGCCCATTTTGAGCCTTAGCAACGCTCCTCTGTCTTCTGTTTACATCACAGTGGAGACTTGCTCCACACTGACTGTGTTTTCTAAACAGAAGACAGAGGAGCGTTGCTAAGGCTCCAAATGGGCCACTTTAGAGCTATTTTTCTAATAGAAATGTACGATTTCAGTAATTAAAGTATTTTACAAAAATGGTTAGTGTCGCTGCCCCTACACATTACACAAATAAAAATAAAACAGCAGTTACACTTTAAGAATTATTATACCTCATACGTCTTTATATATTGTGCCACCTGCTGTTTATTCTTTTCCTTATCTCTCGCCACCTCAGTGACTGAGTTGTTCAACTGCCACCAGCCATATCTTGTCTGAGGGAAACAGCTACAGCAGAAAAGGCATGTCACCTGAAAAAGACACCCCCCCTCCCCCGAGCTGCCAGTCTGCAATAAATCTAGCAGAATAATTGGAGCAATGAATGTAGAGATCTCTGGACCCATGTGAGGTACAGGGCTGGTTCTAGCTTTGTCAGAAAGAGATTGTCATGTACTATATGATGTCTGATTTTCATTTTTTTTTTACATCAATCATGGGATAACCACTTTAACTTTCTTTCATTCAGTGTGCTCCATATCAGCAACACATGAAAGCTTGGAATTTGGCTTTTACAGTTTCCATTGGGAGGTATATAACTGCATTCTTGTGCCTTCTCCATAGATAAATCAGACTGTTGACCGCTCTTCTCATTATGAGGTCTAAATAATTATGCCCATGAGTGGAACCGATTCTTTAGCTCTGTGACAGTGCCGATGCCTTCTTTTTTGCTAAAAGGATAAAAAAAGACTATTTCTTATTGGTATTCTGTTTAAAACTTACTGAATGAACAATCGGATCCACTTGGAGAATCAGGGTCTTCTAACAGACACTCGCCGGTTCTGTTGTCACACGGACCACCGCCACAGTTGCATTCTATCACCAGGAAAAAAGTGTTAGTTGTACACATAATAAGCAAGTGATTATTTTACAGGATGGAGTACACATGGTGTGCATTATGTATAATCCTAAGCATCTGTGTAGTACAGAAACATTTCACAAGCTGCGGTAGTAAGCAGTAAATCAGCACCAGATATGGGCTGTCACAAGAAAATAAAAGCACATTTCCCCCTACACATTATTATAAAGGATGATGTTTTTCCAAATTTCTTGATTCAAACATAGTACACAACTTTTTTTTAACATGAGGAAGCATCTTACGTAAGTCTGGTAATTTATCCACACTTAGATGATTTTCTGTTGTGCTACTTACAAAATCATTTAACATTATTGTTATTAAAGAGGCAGTTCCAGTTTGGACAACCCCAAGAGGTATAACCTGATACTCCTGCACAATTTGTAATGGGGGCGCCCGAACCATCATGTCCCATATATATTACTACACAGGAAACTAAGGCCCAAATGTAAGTGCAACCACACAGGGGGGCACCACCAATGAAGCCTGGTGAGGCGATCGCCTCAGGCAGCACCAGGAAGGGACAAGAAGAGGGCAGCAGGGCCATGGGCTATAAACACCTTCATTGTGGCAAAGGGGTTAGGTTAAGAAATTGGCATGGGGGGGCCCATTTCAGTTTTTGCTTCATGCAGCAGAAAGGCTAGGTGCACCCCTGCAACCACAGCACCACTAAAATTCAACCCCTGACAGCTCTTTCTTAAATTGTGGGTCTGCGTTTTCAAGCTTTCTGATAAAAGTTCCAGGGTTCCACTGTTTGAGGTGACTGATTGGCAGGGGCCTGACTGCTGGGGCCCCCACTGATCACTATAACAGGGGCTTTTGCAGGAGTGTAGATGCCATGGAAGCAGGGGAAGAAGCTGCTACGGGGCCCAAACTTAGGAAGGAGCCCAGAAGGAGAACAAATGGATTTATTTTCAGGGCCCAGGGAGCTGTGAGTATGGTGCTCCTAGTCCTAGCACTGGTATTACTCCCTGGTCTTCTTCTTCGGGTACCTGCACTTGCAAGGACGGGACATAGTGGCCATAGGAGCTGTGCGATGTCAGGACACAGTGTAGTGTGTGCCTAGACGTAGTGTAGCACAAAGAGCTTAGGTGGCTGTGGGAGCTAAATCGAAGTGAGTATTTTTTTTTGTTCTGGTCTGAGGTCTGCATTAAGGGGACTGAGGGGTGGGCTCATTCAAAAAATTGCTGTGGGGCCCAGTCAGTTCTTTCTACTCCTCTGGGCCTGTGTACCCACGTTTGAATGGAATGGCAGACATGTTGAAATGCTGTATGCTCAGGCAGAAATTCTTTAAAAGTTCTGCGCCTCAATAGGATCCTAATCCTAATCCACCCTTAGGAGGGTATTCACCTGCTTGATACTTAGACAATTGAAAATAAATGCAGGTGCACGTGACATGTGTAGTCTTATTCAGTTATTAGTTCAGTTGTTTGCAGACTTAGGGTTGGACACAAGCGTATGGAAACCTTTGCCTTTAAGACTTGGGGTTGATTTACAATTATATTTCTCATTTCTGTTAGACAGGACTGTATTTACACAGCATTCTGAAATCACTTACTCTGACAGCCAGATGGCCTGTAATTCCAATATCCAGTCTTACATCTATCACATTTCAGACCTCCTGTGCCAGGTCTACATCTGCACTGTTGAGTTATGGGGTCACAGTTGTTATCCAAGGAGGCGGCACGGCACTCACACTTCTGACAGCCCAAACAACTGTCAAAGCCATAGTACCCAATCTATGGAATAACATAACAGAGAAACATGAGTAGATGCTATGACCCAGTTTCACACAGTGCAGATTAAGTGCATAAAACAGCTGCTAATATACATGCCATTATTCTTATGAAAGGAAGTAATAATTTACCAAGAAAAACTGAAGCTGTATTTTAAAGTGGTATTATGGTTTCTGCAAATGTTATTCTTTGCATAATAGTATCCTCATGCAATTAAATGATGGATGCTTCTGAGTGGTGCTGTTGTCAGGGAAGCAAACTCATATTCTTAGAGCATAGATGTATTTATTGGTTGCTAAAAACTCTGGGGGAGATTTATCAAACTGGTATAAAGGAAAATTTGGCTTAGTTGCCCATAGCAACTAATCAGATTCCACCTTTCATTTCCAAAAGAGCTCTGAAAAATGAAAGAAGGAATCTGATTGGTTGTTATGGGCAACTAAGCCAGTTCTACTTTACACAAGTTTTGATAAATCTACCCCTATGTGTTTCTGATCCCTTCCTCAGGTGTGAATATCCTTGTGACATCCATTAAGTTGATCTAACCTGAGGAAGGGATTGGTTTGATCCAGAAACACATAGTTGTAAGTTGTGAGAATGTTGTACAGTGATCCCTCAAGATACAATGGCCATAAATGAACCCCTATATCTTTCTTAGTCATGTATAATAATAAAAGTATCTGAAGATTTACAGTCATGGCCAAAAGTTTTGAGAATGACACAAATATTATATTTTCACATGATCTGCTGCCCTCTGGTTTTTATGTATGTTTTTATCACATACAGAAATATAATTGCAATCATATTATGAGTAACAAAAGCTTATATTGACAGTTAGAATGAGTTAATGCAGCAAGTCAATATTTGCAGTGTTGACCCTTCTTCTTCAGGACCTCTGCAATTCTCCCTGGCATGCTCTCAATCAACTTCTGGACCAAATCCTGACTGATAGCAGTCCATTCTTGCACAATCAATGCTTGCATTTTGTCAGAATTTGTAGGTTTTTGTTTGTCCACCCGTCTCTTGATGATTGACCACAAGTTCTCAATGAGATTAAGGTCTGGGGAGTTTCCAGACCTTGGATCCAAAATCTCTATGTTTTGTTCCCTGAGCCATTTAGTTATCACCTTTGCTTTATGGCAAGGTGCTCCATCATGCTGGAAAAGGCATTGTTGATCACCAAACTGCTCTTGGACGGTTGGGAGAAGTTGCTCTCGGAGGACATTCTGGTACCATTCTTTATTCATGGCTATGTTTTTAGGCAAGACTGTGAGAGAGCCGATTCCCTTGGCTGAGAAGCAACCCCACACATGAATGGTTTCAGGATGCTTTACAGTTGGCATGAGACAAGACTGGTGGTAGCGCTCACCTCGTCTTCTCCAAATAAGCTGTTTTCCAGATGTCCCAAACAATCGAAAAGGGGATTCATCAGAGAAAATGACTTTACCCCAGTCCTCAGCAGTCCACTCCCTGTACCTTTTGCAGAATATCAGTCTGTCCCTGATGTTTTTTTCTGGAGAGAAGTGGCTTCTTTGCTGCCCTCCTTGAGACCAGGCCTTGCTCCAAGAGTCTCCGCCTCACAGTGCGTGCAGATGCACTCACACCTGCCTGCTGCCATTCCGGAGCAAGCTCTGCACTGCTGGTAGCCCGATCCCGCAGCTGAAACACTTTTAAGAGACGGTCCTGGTGCTTGCTGGTCTTTCTTGGGCGCCCTGGAGCCTTTTTGGCAACAATGGAACCTCTCTCCTTGAAGTTCTTGATGATGCGATAGATTGTTGACTGAGGTGCAATCTTTCTAGCTGCGATACTCTTCCCTGTTAGGCCATTTTTGTGCAGTACAATGATGACTGCACGTGTTTCTTTAGAGATAACCATGGTTAACAGAAGAGAAACAATGATGCCAAGCACCAGCCTCCTTTTAAAGTGTCCAGTGGTGTCATTCTTACTTAATCATGACAGATTGATCTCCAGCCCTGTCCTCATCAACACCCACACCTGTGTTAATGGAGCAATCACTGAAACAATGTTAGCTGGTCCTTTTAAGGCAGGGCTGCAATGATGTTGAAATGTGTTTTGGGGGATAAAGTTCATTTTCTAGGCAAATATTGACTTTGCAAGTAATTGCTGTTAAGCTGATCACTCTTTATAACATTCTGGAGTATATGCAAATTGCCATTATAAAAACTGAAGCAGTAGACTTTGTAAAAATTTATATTTGTATCATTCTCAAAACTTTTGGCCATGACTGTACAGTGGTCCTTCAAGATACAATGGCCTCAGGATACAATATTTTCAACATACAATGGTCTTTTCTGACCCATCGGAAGTTGAAACCAGACTCAACATACAGAGCCTCAGACTCAGATCCAACCAATCCAGGACACTTCTCCGGTAAAATAGCTGCATATACACTCACCGGCCACTTTATTAGGTACACCATGCTAGTAACGGGTTGGACCCCCTTTTGCCTTCAGAACTGCCTCAATTCTTCGTGGCATAGATTCAACAAGGTGCTGGAAGCATTCCTCAGAGATTTTGGTCCATATTGACATGATGGCATCACACAGTTGCCGCAGATTTGTCGGCTGCACATCCATGATGCGAATCTCCCGTTCCACCACATCCCAAAGATGCTCTATTGGATTGAGATCTGGTGACTGTGGAGGCCATTTGAGTACAGTGAACTCATTGTCATGTTCAAGAAACCAGTCTGAGATGATTCCAGCTTTATGACATGGCGCATTATCCTGCTGAAAGTAGCCATCAGATGTTGGGTACATTGTGGTCATAAAGGGATGGACATGGTCAGCAACAATACTCAGGTAGGCTGTGGCGTTGCAACGATGCTCAATTGGTACCAAGGGGCCCAAAGAGTGCCAAGAAAATATTCCCCACACCATGACACCACCACCACCAGCTTGAACCGTTGATACAAGGCAGGATGGATCCATGCTTTCATGTTGTTGACGCCAAATTCTGACCCTACCATCCGAATGTCGCAGCAGAAATCGAGACTCATCAGACCAGGCAACGTTTTTCCAATCTTCTACTGTCCAATTTCGATGAGCTTGTGCAAATTGTAGCCTCAGTTTCCTGTTCTTAGCTGAAAGGAGTGGCACCCGGTGTGGTCTTCTGCTGCTGTAGCCCATCTGCCTCAAAGTTCGACGTACTGTGCGTTCAGAGATGCTCTTCTGCCTACCTTGGTTGTAACGGGTGGCAATTTGAGTCACTGTTGCCTTTCTATCAGCTCGAACCAGTCTGCCCATTCTCCTCTGACCTCTGGCATCAACAAGGCATTTCCGCCCACAGAACTGCCGCTCACTGGATGTTTTTTCTTTTTCGGACCATTCTCTGTAAACCCTAGAGATGGTTGTGCGTGAAAATCCCAGTAGATCAGCAGTTTCTGAAATACTCAGACCAGCCCTTCTGGCACCAACAACCATGCAACGTTCAAAGGCACTCAAATCACCTTTCTTCCCCATACTGATGCTCGGTTTGAACTGCAGGAGATTGTCTTGACCATGTCTACATGCCTAAATGCACTGAGTTGCCGCCATGTGATTGGCTGATTAGAAATTAAGTGTTAACGAGCAGTTGGACAGGTGTACCTAATAAAGTGGCCGGTGAGTGTATGTATATAATGACTGTTATATGGAAGGACTAGTTTTATCTGTCTTAGTTATCTGCTTATTTTTCTAAAATCTTCCTTTCCTCTTATATTGGATGACATTTTGGGGCTTTGGAAGCAATTACTCAACTTGAAACCAATTAATATTGTATCCTTAGGGATCACTGTAATAGTTTCCATACCGGGTGACAGCCCCACTCAAGAAGATCCATAATTTTATTGCTTAAAGGTTATGGGGGGTATTTTTTAATTATTGGATTGCACGTATTTTGAGCTAAAATCATTTTTCAATTGTTCTTTAATAAAAAAAATGGAACCCCTGTCTCTGTGCAGCCTTGAGATTCTGTAGTAGAAGGCTCTGAATTTTCAGAGATCTGATCTCTAACCTTATAAACACTCACTGTAGCTCAATTCTTATCTTACTGATAAGAATGTGGCATAAGTGTTTATCACCTTTTAGTAATTTCGAGATAAGGTTTATTAGATGACCATCACAGAGTGAAAGTGAAACAGCTACACAAACATTTAACCCTTTGTGACAGAATGGCTCTGCTGTGGACTGCTGGGCCATGCTAACATAATGGAGAGGATTCTGTCCGCATGCACGGCAGTCCTGACAATGTCACAGTGAGTGAATGGGGGTGGGGGGCAGTAGGAAAATAAAAAATAGAGATCTGGACTCTTTATCTGTAGTACTACTCAGGTTTTACTGCAGGTTAAAGTCCAAGATCATGGTGACAGATTCCCTTTAAGGCTGCAGTCCATAAAAGGAATATATCTAGGAATGAGCGAACCCGAACTGCAAAGTACCCGGACTCGAATTCTGACTTTTTAACTGAAGTCTGGGTTCGGGGTTAGGGCAATTTATGAATTACTTTATTATTTCCGTTATAACTTGGTTTATATCGGAAAATAACATAATACTTAAAGGGTTATTCTCATCTTAGACAATGGGGACATATCGCTAGGATATGCCCCCATTGTCTTATAGGTGCGGGTCCCAGCGGTGGGACCTGCACCTATATCGAGAATGGAGCCCCCAAAGTAAAAGAGGGTGCACTGCGCATGCGCAGCTGCCCTCCATTCATTTTTATGGGGCCGGCAAAAATAGCAGAGCGCTGGCTTGGCCATTCCCGTTGGCTACATAGAAATGAATGGGAGCAGTGAACGCGCATGCGCGGAGCACTCCCATTCATTTCTATGGGAGCAGCGGGGGAGCTGTGCCTGGTGGTGGCTGGACCCCTGGAAACCTGGGGTCCTCCAGGCGCAGCGCTCCCCCCTCCGATCTCGATATAGGTGCGAGTCCCAGCGGTGGGACCCACACCTATAAGACAATGGGGGCATATCCAAGCAATATGCCCCCATTGTCTAAGATTAGAATACCCTTTAAGACGGAATGCAAAAGGGACGTCCTTAGAGGCATTCCGTTTTTCATTCCGTCATAATAGAAGTCTATGGGAGCATAATGGATCCATTCTGGTTTCTGTTATGCATCTAAATATGCAATATTTCATTAAATTGTACAACATAAAAATATTGTAACAATAAAAAGTAAATTGGTTTATTGTAGAGGATTATGTAAGTAAAGAGAATGTAATATTTGGTCATTCCAGGGAAGATGTGAATTGATACTCACTTGACAGTGATCGCAGGCAGCTCCAGTGACACCTGATTTGCAGTGACATTTCCCTGTGATGTCATTGCAGAATTCGGTACCACACTTAGAACACTTGCATTCTGAAATGAGAACATGGTTTTAAGAACATATTAGTACAGCACAATCATATACTCAAATGGGAACCCACGCTATTACTATTATAAAGGGACCCTTATTTATGTCCAGTGTCGGACTGGGGTGGCTACCAGGAAAATTTCTTCTGGGGGCCGACTGCACAGATTACCTGCTCACACAGCAGCAAGAGGCTACAAAATGATTCATTATGGGGGTCCCTCCTTTGACCCCGATAAGGTGGGTCTCTAAGAAAAGAAGATACTGGCTGGCCTACCTCTGTCCCTAAAAGTCACCTCAGCTACCTGATGCGTCTGTAATAAGCCGTGTAGTTTCTTAAATAATCTACTCAATTTTGTATAGGAACGTAGGCTGATTGAGATGCTGCCTATCTGTATATAGTGCATTTAGTGTACTGTGCAATGTGCCAATTATGTAGGGGCTGGAGGACTAGGGGTCCACTTGGCTCAGGGCCTACCAGGGGATTCACATGTATCTCTGTGGGTCAGCCTGAGCCTATTTATATATACCTTTATCAATCTACTGGCAAGTCATTGAAACATGACAGTCATTGACTCTTGATTTTAGTAATCAGTATCAAAATTCTTACGTAAATCTGGAACAGGCTTTACAATTGTCCAACTTTACAAAGTCCCAATGCAATAGTAAATTTCTTATTAATCCACAGTCTTAATATCTAATATTAAGACTGTGGTTTATCTTCTTAGACATAGTGTGCAACTATTAGTAAATCTTCCCCAATGTCCTCGGTGGACATATCTCCAGTATGTGATACATTGAGACATGGCAGCAGAGGCGTAGCTATAGGGGGTGCAGAGGTAGCAGTCACTACTGGGCCCAGGAGCCTGATGGGGCCCAAAGACCCTTCTGCCACATAAGAAGACACCAGTATTATAGAAAGTGCTTACTGGGAGGGCTCTGTTATAGATTTTGCACTGGGGCCCAGATTGTTCAAGTTAGTCCAGTATAAAAGAAGAAACGAAGTACACTGAGTGTGTGCATACCGCCCCCCCTCCGACACGCAAACAGGACGCTGGAATTGGTCCAGGAAATAAAGTTTTGTGAAGATTTGGTGAGTGCCGGTGACTTTTTCGTTTCTTCTTTTATACTGGTCTTATATTGAACTTTTTTCTATGGGAAGCAGAGCACCACCGCTTCACTCAGTTGCGCCCAAGGTGACTCAAGTAGACCTCCTTAGTTGTACTCGCACAGTTGTCTGACATTCAGTAGGTGTAGTACCGCCCACATCACTTTCTTCTCTTACCCATTGTTCAAGTTAGTCCTCTGGCTGGAGGGAAGAGGTTAGGTCAAGAATTTGGCATGGGTGTGGGGGGGAGGGGTGCCATTTAAATGTTTGACTCAGGCAGCATGAAGGCTATGTGCTTCCCTTCCCCTGGACACAAAGCACTGAGGGAAGGGGGAACCAAGCTGAACTCTTGCACCAGGGCCCATGAGCCTTTAGCTATGCCCCTGCATGGCAGCACATATTTCAGGGAACTCATAGAAAGCTTCTCATTTGAGGTCTCATTTATGTAGCCTTCCTTTCAAAATCATACCCTTAGAACCTATTACCATGACTCTCAATTTTATTATTTTACTTATAATGGCCTACAAAATTATTACTGTGGAGATAAACATCTGTTAACATTTTCTTACAAACAACAAATATTAAAGTGGTTGTCCAAGTTATAAAAAAAACTCTTATAACATAACAAATGTAGACTCACTTGTTTTCTCCTCTGCTACTTCCTGTGCTGCTCTCCAGTCCTTACTGCTGCTCTTTGTGTTTCGGATGCAGCAGTGACTTTCTGTGCACACAGATCACCGCTGCAACCAGTCACTGGCCTTAGAAGAGACATCCCATACCATGGCAAAGGCCAGCGATTGGCTGCAGAGGTAAACTGTGCAGGGGATGTCACCTCTGCAGCCAAGAAGATGATGTCAGCATCGGGACCGGAGCCCAGAGCTCAGACAGGGAAGAAAACAGGGGAAAATATTCATTCATTTGTTATCTTAAAGGCTATGTACACCTTTGGAGGTAAATTTTATTTATGATTGCATTTTACTCATTTTTGGCTAAAAATCATATCTTTAATTGGCCTTTATTAAAAAATATTGAGCCGTTCTATCACAAAGGGTTCACAGTTTTTCTAACTGTGTGACTGGTGCATTCACTTTGTGTCGGCCATCTAATAAACCTTATCTCTAAACTACTAAGAGGTCATAAACACTTATTTAAGCCACATTCTTATCAGTAACATAACAACTGAGCTATAATGAGTGTTTATAATTTCAAAAAGCAGAGATAAGGAGCCTGTCAGCTCCCCAACCGACGGAAAAGAAAGAAAATACAGAAGCTGCTACTAGAGCATCTCAGCTTTGTACAGAAAAAAAGGACTTCATATTTTTAATAAAGACCAATTGAAGAAATGAATACAATGCATTAATAAAAAATTGCCCCCAAAGTGTACATAGCCTTCAAGCCATTTATAGTGGTTGCCCGAGATTTTATATAACATGGACAACCCTTTTAACATAATGATGTGCCAACCCATAACCCTTAATAGGTATTTTTAAAATGATAAAGGCAAAGACTCCCCAGCCTTTAATCAATACCTGTGCAATTCTTGGCTACTTTGGCATCTCCATAATAGCCTGGTGCACAACGCTCACAGTGAAATCCAGTGGAGTTGTGAAAACAACTGTTGCATTGTCCTGTTACTTCATTGCAGTCTTCAAAAATCAAGTTGGGATCAGAATTTCCACTGCAGTCACATTTTTTACATGTGCCGCCTCTCAGCAGAGGGTTGCCATAATAGCCTGGAGCACACCTAAAATAAAAATCAAGTAACCATAACAAGCTGTACTCTTCAGATGAAGGCACCTTGTAAATCACATTGTAAAATGGAACGCAGAGAATGATTTAACATTTAAGTGAGACATTTCAAAAGGTATTGTTAACAGTACTTATAACAGGCGGTTCAGTTACTTGCTACTTTTAGGTTAGCGCCACTTAAAAAAAGAAAAATGTTATAAATCAGTGGCCCTCCTTTTATGGTGATTTCACACCCAGCCCTTTTTTCAGCAAGAAGTACAAGTGCTTTCTTTTATCTCATTCCTTTTCAATACACTTTGCTCATAAAAACTGCCCTAAAAACTGCCCAAAAATGCTGGAAGAATGACTGTATGTGAAACCACCCTTACTGTCACAAATAAAAATGGTCATTCATGTGAACAAAATTGTCTAGAGGTCTTCATACATACAGCAATGGAAACAAAGACCAATTTAATACAAGTACGTTATTACATTAGACATTTATCCCAAAATATGTTGCTTATTAAGTCTAATGCATTGTAGATATCATACATTTCTAGTTTTTTACAGCAGTGGGGAAGAAAAAGGCTTTAGAGATTTCTGTTGTGCTTGATCTCTGTTTTTAAAGCCAAAAAACAGGATTGGATTAAAAAAAATAAATAAATAAATAGGAGAATTGTATTTGTCCTTAATACTTTCTTTTATGACCCCTGAACATGGGGTTGTACACTTCATAGTGGTATATAAATGAAGGGCTGACATGATCGTTTACTACTTACGATTGTTCTTCTGGTTGTTCATTTGCATTATTGTTAGCACCACCATGTAAACATTTATGTGATTCACAGTTCGTGTCAATCTGAGAAACAATCCAAAGGTCAGGCCTGGTGGCACAGGATCAGGACAGTGAACAGGCACTGGTCAGGTCGGGAGGCAGAATACTTGAGATCACAGTTGCCCAAACTTTTTCATACCACTGTATGCATTGGGGTTGGGGCCCCACATCTTTTGAGACCCTAGCAACACCTCTGAATGTAAAAATCCCTTTAAAAAATATTTTTGTCACTATTTATTATTGTTACATAAAATTGTATAACTATATATATAAATCATTTTCCATGCAAAGCTATATAAAATGCAATCGCTATGATTTTTGCTATGGTCAAAATGATTTTTCCTGGAAGATTAATATGTATTATAGAAAAATAATAGGAAGTGACCAAATTAAATAAATAGTTATTTGTCTCGTCAAGTGAAGTCTGATGCTCGCCATATACATAAAGGACCCTATACTACTGCTGTATTTTTCTGTGTACAGGGACCTTAAGTCAACTGTTGACCATCAGGGAGATGTGTGTGGGGCCAACAGTTATCTCATGTGCATGGCTTTAGGGAAACAAATGATTGAACGGGTTAAAATCTAAACTGTCTGACACTTCTTTTCCCCAGTTGGAGATGTCGGGGGAAGAGGAAGTTGTACATAAGATTGTCAGAAGATCCAATAAGAAACATCTAATCTGCTTATTGTAAGCTTGAATGCCTTAAATCTTATAGTGGATTGCAGCTATGAGTGCACCTATGAATCAGAGATTTCCATATGAGTATAGTGGGACAAGTAATAATCTATGTGCAGCCATGTACATAAGCACTATAAATGAATACATGCCTATCACATTGCTCTTGGCCTATCAGTAATGCAGAAAATATCCCATGAAATATTCATTGCCTGAGGCACATGCAGGAGGCAGGGATTTCCCTACACTGTGTTGCCCAGCTGAAGAATTCAGTCAGTAGTGACTTCTGATTTAATCATTAAAGCACTTCCCTTAATTGTTTAAGTTCTGAAATAATTCTTACTTTTAATGAATTATATATATATATATATTTATATATATATATATATATATATATATATATATATATATATATATATATATATATATATTGTGTAAAGGGGTTATCCCATGATTAATGTAAAAAATGAAAATCATTCAGACACCATAAAGTACAATTCCTTTCAAAGAAAGCTAGAAACAACCATCTACCTCACATGGATCCAGAGATCTCCCTATTCATTGCTCTGTTACATTTATTTCAAGCTGGCAGCTCCACTTGAGTGTCTTCTTTCTCTGAGTGTGTGTGTCCTTTCCACTGCAGCTCTCTCCCTATCACAGCTCAGGGTTTGTGTCCTTTCTGCTGCAATTCTCTCCCTGTAACTGTCATAGCTTCTAATAGTAGATAGGGCTGGTGGCAGTTTAAGGATGCAATTGAACATGTGCATTCTCCTCATCAAGATGGACAGAGAAATAAGGAATAGAACAACCAGCAGGTGGCACTATACATATTATTGAATAACTCAGTGGCTATACTAATTACATGCAATTATAAAAGTATTCAGATCCAGATGCTGCTTTCAGAAATGTAGAATATTTTTATGGGACAACCCCTTTAAGGATAAAGAGAAATTGCGTTGCATTAATAATAGGCTGAGATGGAATTACGTTAGGAGGGAGACGTGGCTCATGTTACATAACTTGGCTTAGGAGAGCAGTCATGGACATTTCACGCTTGTAATTAAAGGATGACACCAATGTTTCAGCTATTCCTTCAATAGTTTTAGAGATGTGAAATGGACCATATGCTGTGTCTTATGGTCCATATGTGAATGGGCAGATAGAGGCCTCACATGACACCATACAGCTGTCCCTCTACAGATACAAATAACAATACATTTGTGATACATCTGTCTAACATAGCGTCATACTTGGTCCTTGTCATTACATCCATCTCAGTTTTTTTTAGAATAATGGACATATCTTTTTCTAATAATGTCTAATAAGCCAAAAAAGAGAGTTGGCCATAGGCCAATAAAAGAATGGTTTAGTCAAAAAGGGCTATCTTTCTGGATTCTAGGGCTATGTCAAGAAACATACTGGCTTAGAATTAGATTCCACCTTTCTTTTTTCACAGCTCCATTGGAAAATGTAAGGAGGAATCCGATTGGTTGTTATGGGCAACTAAACCAGTTCTACTTTACATCAATTATGATAAATCTACATTAGTAAAGACTAGCCATTCTCTGATTCCTAGATTTTTTTCATTCCCAATCTGGAGGCAGGAATATAATTGTCAGGCATTAAGCCACTCCAGCTTCCTCTACTCAGAAAGATATATTTTTGCAATATGATTGTTTGAAATACCCTTAACATGCAATGTTTTCCACCATGGAAACAGCTTGAAAGTAGTCTCTATGGAATTTCCATCAACCCTCCATTTATGTGTGATTACAGACATCTGGATTCTAGCATTTTCATTGAGTTTCAGAAAGTAAGGGACTTTCCGTTAATTTGGTCCAAGTCAAACAGCAGATTTTTGTTCAGTTGAATTATGTTATTATTTTTCTGTCACCCTCCCCAATGTGATTAAAAGTATGTAAATTCTATAAATATATTTGCTGTGTACATCTGGTGCAAGATCTTCTGGGCAAATATCTTACCCAACTGCAGAAGGAATTTATGAATTCAAGATCCGAACCCTATGGAAATGCAACATAGTCAATTAGCTTTAGTAGTCCATGAAAGATAAAATTAAAGTGATTCTCCACCTTTTATCGTTACTGGTATACAGTTGAAACCAGAAGTTAATATAAAAAGACACATATGCATGTTTTTCTCAATATCTGACATGAAATCAGAATAAACCTTTCCTGTTTTCGGTCAATTAGGATTACCATAATTATTATTATTTGCCAAATGCCAGAATAATGAGAGATAATGTTTTAAGGCATTTTTATTACTTTCTGCAAAGTCAAAAGTTTACATACACTAAGATTACTATGCCTTTAAACAATTCTGGACTGCCCATATGATGATGTCATGTATTTGGAAGCTTCTGTTTATTGGCAACATCTGGGTGAATTAGAGACACAACTGTGAATGTATTTAAATGCACACCTGAAACACACTGCTTCTTTGTGTAGCATCATGAAACAGTCTAAAGAAATCAGCCAAGATATCAGGAAGAGAATTGTGGACTTGCACAAGTCTGGCTCAACCTTGGGTGCAATTTCAACATACCTGAAGGTACCTTGTTCATCTGTACAAACAATTATACGCAAGTATAAACGAGATGGGAATGTCCAGCCATCATACCGCTCAGGAAGGAGACAGGCTCTGTGTCCCAGAGATGAACATGCTTTGGTCCAACATGTGCATATCAACCCAAGAACAAAAGCAAAAGACCTTGTGAGGATGATGGCGGAAGCTGGTAAGATTGGGTCAATATCCACAGTGAAACGAGTACTGTATCAACATGGGCTGAAAGGCCAATCTGCCAGGAAGAAGCCATTACTCCAAAAGAAACCTAAAAATGCCAGATTAATGTTTGCAAATGCACATAGGAACAAAGGTCTACATTTTTGGAGACATGTTCTGTGGTTTGACGAATCTAAAATTGAACTTTTTGGCCATAATGACCATCCTTACGCTTGGAGGAAAAAGGGAGAAGCTTTAAAGCTAAGAACACCATCCCAACTGTGAAACACGGGGGTGGCAGCATCATGTTGTGGGGTTGTTTTGCTACAGGAGGGACTGATGCACTTCACAAAATAGATGGCATCATGAGGAAAGAAGATTATGTGGAAATACTGAAACAACATCTCAAGACATCAGCCAGGAAGTTAAAGCTTGGGCAGAAATGGGTCTTCTACATGGACAATGACCCGAAGCATACTGCCAAACAGGTTACAAAGTGGCTTAAGGATAACAAAGTCAACATTTTGGACTGGCCATCACAAAGCCCTGATCTCAATCCTATTGAAAATGTATGGGCAAAGCTGAAAAGGCAGGTGTGAGCAAGGCGACCAACAAACATGGCTCAGTTATATTAATTTTTTCAGAAGGAGGCCCAAATTCTGACCAACTATTGTGAGAAGCTTGTGGAAGGATATCCAAAACGTTTGACCCAAGTCATACAGTTTAAGGGCAATGGTACCAAATATTAATGCCATGTATGTAAACTTTTGACTTTGCAGAAAGTAATAAAAATTCCTTAAAACATTTTCTCTCTCATATTTCTGGAATTTGGCAAATAATAATAATTATGGTAATCCTAATTGACTAAAAACAAAGGTTTATTCTGATTTCATGTCAGATAAAAAAGAAAAAACATGCATACTGTATGTGTCTTTTTATATAGTGTTTGTAAACTTCTGGTTTCAACTGTATGTTTTTAAACCCAAATATTGTTTTAAATATTTTCCCCATATACATGGACGGAGCTTTGTTTTTCTAATACACATCTCAAAATCTTCTCTATATATGTAGATTTGAAAGATGCCATTGAGATTGCCTGCAGCTATAATAA
Organism: Rhinella marina; assembly: GCA_900303285.1. Lineage (NCBI taxonomy): Eukaryota > Metazoa > Chordata > Amphibia > Anura > Bufonidae > Rhinella > Rhinella marina. Next base: position 24,219 of record ONZH01021866.1, read on the forward strand.
AAAAGGATCACACTGCCTACTGTCTTTTTAATGCCATGAATGTCAGATATGTGCGGTTCCCACCTCTGAGACTCGCTCATATTTACAGACCGGGGTCCCCATGGTATGCTCTCCATTCACTGCTATGGGAGTTCCAAAAATAGCTGAGAGAATGTGCTTGGCTATTTTCAGAAGTCCGATAGCAATGAATGGAGAGCACATCCCACATGCATGGCCAACTCACCATTCATTGCTATGGGACTGCTGGAAATAGCTGAACCAGTGCTTGACTATTTTCGGAACTCCCATAGCGGCGTATGGAGGCTGGCCGCGCTTACGAGGTGTGCTCTCCTTTGCTTCAAGGGGTTAGTTCTGGAGATAGGAATAGCTATCTGAAATTTATGGCATATCCTAGTGATATGCCATCAGGGTCTGAGCTGGGAATACCACTTTAACTTTAAAGTCCAGTCCATGTCATTCTTACATGGCTGACTAGTTATACCAGTAAAACAACACAAGCTGGTCACCAGTATTCATCCACTTCAGCTACCCTGTTATGTTCTCACCACAGAGTGAGAGCCACAGATACTGTATTAGCTTCCAACAGCCTTCCAGCAGTTGGAGGAAGGCTCTACTGATGACACTGTACATGATATGCAGCAGGCAGCCTTGGCATAGACAATGATGACAAATTAAGCTAAGGGTATTACCAGACAGTCATGTTTAAAAATGCAAATTTGAACTATAAAAAGAGAGAAAGTATTAAGGACAAATATGACTTCTCCTCTTTGTAAAATTCACTCCTGATTTGGGCTTCCAAAACAGCATCAAACTGTTGCCGTACCCTAAGATATGCTATCAAAGTCTTATTGTTAAAACAACTGGCAGACATGCTGGGAACTCTCTTGGATTCAATTTACATTATTTTACATTATCAGGAATGAATTATCGCATAAATTCTTGTTCCTGAGCTTTTTTTTTCTGCCGATCAAGTGATCTACCATCATTGACTATAATGTCCCTCCAATGCAGCATCTAAAAAAATAGACAAGCAGAGCTGCTAGGAGATAAAGTGGAACAATACTTTCTTTTAAAGGGTTTCTGTCACCAAAATTAACCCCCAATGTGCTAATGTCAGCAGAATCTAGCTCTGCTATTGTTTATTTTGCAATATGTAAATTAGCCTCTAGGAGCAGGGAGGGGGGGCGCTGCTCCTGCTCCTAGGCCAGGCCAGCGTTCATCTCCTGCTGCTGACCCTGTGTGCTGGGTAAACTGCACAGCGCAGGCGCGAGATTTATCCGGCACACAGGACTGGCAGGAGAAGACAAACGCTGACCCTGTCAATCAAGAATGGCAGGGTATGGAATGAGGTAGAAGAACAGAGCCTCTAGGAGCAGGGGCAACCCCCCCCCTGCTCCTAGAGGCTAATTTACATATTACAAAAGTAAGAATTCTGCAGGAAGGGGGGCATCAATAAACCTAAAAATAGCAGAGCTAGATTCTGCTGACATTAGCACATTGCTAATGTCAGCCAGTGTATGGGGGTTAATTCTGGTGACAGAAACCCTGTAATGATACTTTGTTCTAGAATTTGCTAGAATATGCCACCGGTGTCTAATTAGCTGGGACTTCCAATAAATGAACACTGGCGACATTTATGACCACATTTGTCACATCTCCTGTTTTACTAAATATTCACATTCCCCATCAAATGATAATTCAGCCTTGTACCTTTCTTCTTCTAGTCCTACTACAAATGTATAAAGACATTGAAAACTGGGTTTTAACATTCTCCTTCTCAAAGGGATGTGTCCCTATGTACTTGGACAGTGTGTTTAGTGACACACCCCAACTGGTAACACCCAACTGTCTATTTGTTCATAAGTAGGAATAACAGGGGAACAGCATAATACAGTGCTACAACAAATTATGCTCTAGAATAGTTTTTTTTTTTTTTTTGGGAGGGGGGTTACAATTATTTACATGCCCGGAATAGTGACAGGTTTTCTTTAAAATTCTTAAGAAACGGAATTTAAAGGTTTGTTTGAATTACGGTAATATATTTATGTTAAAAAAGCACATTCTGTATCTTTATAAGGGCAGGAGCCTGTGTTACCCCGTGAGACCATCATGAGACCATCATGTATAAAATATTAGTACTTGCCTTTCACATTTGGGTCCAGCAAAATTCTCCTTACAAATGCAGCGTACTGAACCTCTCTTCAATGAACAAGTAAGAGCAAAGCTGTATAACGACATAGGAAGAAAGCACAATAACAGTGTTACATTGTAGTTTAGATGCTTTTTATTCTGTGTCTCTGAATAATTGTGATAGAACAGGATTAAGTAGACATTTATGATGTCACAAACTGAATCATTTATGAAGTAGGAAGGATCTCACACAATTTAATAACCTGGATATCCTCCTATTTTCTTCTTTTTATTGTTGCACTGTTTATATTTCCTGCCATTTTAATATCTACACCTAAGACAATTCTTCCTGTGCTGCATTGTGAGCTCATTTGTCGACACAAGGGAATTATCCTCATGCGAAGATGAGTAAGAGCTGGGGCTACTTTAAATGTTCACTGTTTTACTCTACTCATCTACTTTGAGAAATGTTTCAGAGTTGAACTTGTGCAGAGATGGGACATCTGGTGTAATGAATGGAGATTGTTACATCTGTTTCATCCTAGTACAAGCTGAGAAGAATCCAGTTCATGGGAACGATACAGGAAAGTTACTGTTCCCATCCGAGCTATTATGAGATCATGCGTTTTGTCACTCCGCTTCTGCCCCTAGAGGGAAAAGAACCTCTCAAGTCCCTGACGGTGGAAACATCTGAACATTTTTTGAGCGTGCTTGATAATTATAATTGTCATGGAAATGTCAAAGACTAACAAAGATTTCATTAAAGATAAATTACAAAGTATGTTCACATTGTTAGTTTTCCTGTGAGGACAGGATATTTGTTTTGAAGGGTCTTTTTTTGGAGTGACTGCAACTTACGAGAGAGAGTTTTGAACCCTATGGAAATGTACCAGGGCATGAAATATAAAGATACACAGCATGCTGCATTCTTTGCTAAGATACCATTGGTGCAGGAAGACAATTGATATGTAAAAGTACAACAATGCAACCTCAGAATGCCGACAAGTACATGCCTCTAGTTAAGAGCAATAATAAAATACAATAAATGGAGTGAATATACAGTGATACTCTTCTATACAGTAGAACATCATCACCTTTGACCATGGTGTGTGTGCAGGTCTGTCCTTAGGTGGACACAACTAAATATACAGGTAATTGACAGTGGATCTATTCCTGACCTCATGAGATGAATAAACCCATTTAAAACACTATAGAAATGTTCATATGTGATGGCTGCATGCCTGTACAACTGTTAGGCCTTATTCCTTGTCAACATCTAAAAGAACATGTTCCAACCAGCAAGTATACGATGGCCATAACTGACGCTCACATTTACCAATATGTCTGCACCAAAAATATGTCTAAAAAAGTTGTGCAATTTTACGCATCTAGGATATCTACACTATTTTCCGACTTGCTCGAAATAGGCTTAGTGGAAGAAGGTTAGCTTTGTGGGAAAGGGGCGGGCTTAAGTTGTACCATTTTGCATAACTCAGGTGTAAAAATCAAACCAAACAATATTTGGTGCAGTTCTAGACAGCCTGTCTAATCTTTCGGATTAGTAAATCTGGGTCTATATGTTTATACAACTTGAACAAAAAAAAGAATTTTAGATGCTATGGTGGTCTAAATGAGGGGGTAGAAAGCATGCTGCTTTGGAAGTCTAGGGCAGTAAATAATTTGTCTATTTATTGGTGTCTTGTGACTAATACATTCTTCCCTGGTGGTCTAGAGTGGTTAAAATCTGCTTCCTGGTGGTCTAGAGTAGTGGTGGTGGGTTTAATGGCAACTGCCCTGATTGTGTAAGTTAGTAGATGGATTAATGCATGCGCTCCTGATGGTCTAGCTTAGTGAAGGGGTTATTGCATGCTTACCCAGTGATCTAGGGTAGAGAAGAAGTTAATATCTGATATCCAGTGGTATAATCAAATCTGCAGGCTCTAGCGATGTCTCCAGTCTGACATAAAGCTGAACATGATTACACACATGCTCTCCTTCTTGCTCTTCACTGATCATTCAGATCAGTGTCAAGTTGGACAGAGATGGCTGTGCCTTTGTTATTATTCAGCCAGTCTGTCAGGTCAATTTTCTGCCATATGGTGCAAATTTGGTTTAGATCACTCTGTTTACACAAATAAATCTAGACTGAGGTTGGCCTGGACAGAAACTGGACAGAAATATGTAAATCTGTACATGTAGATTAACCCTGAGAAAGAGAAGTGAGGTGGGGTGTGGGTGCTCTGGAGACTCTTGAGGAACTTGACACATTTTTAGGAAGATTTGTAACTTGCTAAACAGTGCATCTTTACAGTTTAAAAATATAGTATTTAAATATGGTATCCCTTAAATCCATTTCTCAGCTGTGATAAGTATCAGGTCTGTAGAGGTTTCCAGCATCTGCATGTAGACAAAAATGTTCCTGCTCTCTGAAAGTAAAGATCTTGAGAAGGACAGGGAAATGAAGCATAAAGTATGTAAGAAAGCTGCTGAACTTTTCATGATACCATAATTGAGCTCCATTGACAAAAAACAGGAAAACTTTTACGAGGCTTACAGAGACCTGAGTTAACTTGAGGTGGCCATTTCTTGGCAATTTTTTCCCTGAATTTTCTTACTACAGAAAGACACGGTTTACTGTAAATGTAATAAATGATGCCATTTTGATATTTTTGAAAAGTAAATTAAGCAAGTCACCTACTTGTTGGAGCTAAAATGCAGTGGACAGGGGCACTGAAGGCAAGACCTTAAAACGCCTTCAACCACATCAGCCATGTATCCTGTTGGACATCTTTCACAATGCTTCCCTGTTGTATTTCGTTGACAGTACTGTATAAAAATATATAAAGCAACAATATAAGGATCAACAGCAAGAACTTCTCCTTGTAGGAAGTCTTCATTTCAAGGCATGCTAATCAGTTGCTAGATTAATACAATTTACAGCTATATAAATCTGCATATCTTTAAAGTTTTTATGGCTTATATTTTCTGTTTCTAGCTGTCAATCATTCAATTTCCTAATGTCACATCCACAGTAGGACAATTAAATGAATTGAACTCATGTGAACAGACAGATGTATTGGATACAAATGAAACCCGATTTTGTAAATTATGCATACCATTAGTAGCTATTGCCTTATTCAACATGTCTAAAATTTCAATGTTGTGGTTTGTGTCCCACAATAGTTTTTTTAAAATATCTAAATAAAGAATCTATTGCTTCTATTATGATCACTTTGCAACTTTTTTTCTAATTGGTCCAGTGCATCTACAATAAAGAAATTAAGCAAAAAACTTAAAATATCTTAAACTGGCACTGCACTTTGAGTAAACTTTTGATATGTTATAGGGACGTATCAAAAGTTTAGCTGGGTGGGAGTCTGAGCGCTGAGACCCCCGCTGACCTCTAGACCCTTACTTATTTAATACTGATATTTAAGGACTCTATATTGACAAGGAGTGTTCCACAGGATTAGCGCATAGCAAATGTGGTGCCAATATTCAAAAAGAGTCCAAAAACAGAGCCTGGAAAATATAGGCCGATAAGTTTAACATCTGTCGTGGGTAAACTGTTTGAAGGTTTTCTAAGAGATACTATCTTAGAGTACCTCAATAAAATAAGCAAATAACTCCATATCAGCATGGCTTCATGAGAGATCTATAAGAAAGTAAGTTCTAGACTTGACCACATCGAATCAATGGATGTTGTATATCTTGACATCTCCAAAGCATTTGACACTGTACCACATAAAAGGTTAGTATATAAAATGAGAATGCTTGGACTGGGGGAAAATGTCTGTATGTGGGTAAGTAACTGGCTCAGTGATAGAAAACAGAGGGTGGTTATTAACGGCACATATTCAGATTAGGTCACTGTCACTAGTGGTGTACCACAAGGGTCAGTATTGGGCCCTATTCTCTTCAATATATTTATTAATGATCTTGTAGAAGGCTTGCACAGTAAAATATCAAATTTGAAGATGACATTAAACTGTGTAAAGTAATTAACAAAGAAGAGGACAGTATACTGCTATAGATGGATCTGGATAGACTGGAGGATTGGGCAGAGAAGTGGCAGATGAGGTTTAACACTGACAAATGTAAGGTTATGCACATGGGAAGGAATAATGCAAGTCACCAGTACATACTAAATGGTAAAAAACTGGGTACCACTGACATGGAAAAGAACCTAGGCATTTTAGTGGACAACAAACTAAGCTGTAGAAACCAGTCTCAGACAGCTGCTGCCAAGGCCAATAAGATAATGGGTTGCATCAAAAGGGGCATAGATGCCCGTGATCAGAACATAGTCCTGCCACTTTACAAATCACTAGTCAGACCACATATGGAGTACTGTGTACAGTTCTGGGCTCCTGTGAACAAGGCAGACATAGCAGAGCTGGAGAGGGTTCAGAGGAGGGCAACTAAAGTAATAACTGGAATGGGTGGACTACAGGAGCCAGAAAGATTATCAAAATTAGGGTTATTCACTTTAGAAAAAAGATGACTGAGTGGAGATCTAATAACTATATATAAATATTTCAGGGGTCAGTACGGAGATCTCTCCCATCATCTATTTATCCCCAGGACTGTGACTGTGACGAGGGGACATCCTCTGCGTCTGGAGGAAAGAAAGTTTCTACACAAACATAGAAGAGAATTCTTTACGGTAAGAGCAGTAAGACTATGGAACTCTCTGCCCGAGGAGGTGGTGATGGTGAATTCACTAAAAGAGTTCAAGAGGGGCCTGGATGTATTTCTGGAGTATGCTAATATTACAAGTTATAGTTACTAGAGATGGGTTGTTGATCCAGGGAGTAATCCTGATTGCCTAATTGGGGTCGGGAAGGAATTTGTTTCTCCCCCTAAAGTGAGGAAAATTGGCTTCTAACTCAGTTTTTTTTGCCTTCCTCAGTTTTTTTTTGCCTTCCTTTTTGCCTTCCTAACAACTTGCAGGATAACAGGCCGAACTGGATGGACAGATGTCTTTTTTCAGCCTTATAAACTAGTCACTATGTTACAATGGATATGAATGACCTATCTTTAGGATAGGTCATGAATATCAAGAGCCTGGATTTAAAGAAGAATTGGAAATCATGTTCCATTGAAGGGACCTAACTTTTTATATATTCTACTGTTACCATTTACATTATGTCTGATTTCATGGTCCTTCAGGTAACACAAAAACACCAAAACAAAAAAAAAGTATTTTCTAATGTGGCCTGAAAACTGTGTGTATAACCGCAGAAAGTCAACATAATCGCATACGCTTAGGTCATTGTGTTGAAAGTTATTTTTCTTGGTCAGGAAAACCTACATAGGGGTCTGATGTTCACAGCAGTAACTCCTTATATACAATATATACAATAACAAAGACCATCTGCAATTTACAAACCATAACAGGATTTGTGTTGGCTTTAGTCCAGCGGCCATTATAGTGAATATGAATGGAAACTGCATAGAACTGTTAATAGAAACAGCTACATGAGCCTTTTTTTTACAGCAACTTAATGCTTTTTTATGTTGGTTTGAAAGTGATAATTGATCAGGGAAGTCCCAGTTTATATAACACAAATGTAACACACAGATTATTTTCTTACATGGGCCATATAAGGGGTTGTTTCAGCATAGCAAATTTAATTGGTTAAAGGGCTTTTTCAGTGCCTTTCCTGAGAACAGGTCATCAATATGAGATCGGCTGAGGCCCGACACCCAGCACCCCTGCGGATCAGCTGTTTGAAGAGGTAGAGGTGCCTGTCCGAGCCCCGCTTCTGCTTCAAAATCATCTGCATGCATCTCATTTTCAAGGGCTGCACAATGTAATTACAACTGCCTGTTATTCAAGAGAGTGTAATTACACTGTGGCGTCTCTACAAAAGAGACAACGGGCAGGTAATTTTGAAGTGGAAGCAGTGCTCAGCATGAATGAGCGCCGCTACCCTTCCAAACAATTTATGGGGGGGGGGGGATGTTAGAGGATGTCAGAAGTTGGACCATCATCGATCTGATATTGAAGACCGATCTGAAGGTACTCCATCAATATCTTTGCCCTTGGCGCATTTGGACGTAACTGTACGTCCAAAGTGAAAGTAAGTTGTGGCATTTGGACATGCAGTTACGTCCAAACTGCTTACCGTGACTGTGACACTATAAAGTGTCACAGCCCCGGAGTCTCCACTCTCCCGGAGAGCAGAGACCTCGGGGAAGTCTGTTTGGTCCCTTGCTGGCAAGCGCTCCAATTGGTTAGTCTCTGCAGACTAACCAATCCAGCTCTTCATTGTTAAAATGCCGGTTCCACTCTGGAGATCGCAGCCTGAAACCAGGTAAGATGTCTCCTGTGCCCCTACGCTCCCCTCCCCCCTTGTAGTGCCCCCTCCTGCACTGTGATGGATCGGAGCCGCTGCCATCAGTAGAGAGTGTGAGCTGTAATTACAGCTCACACTCTGCTGCTACAGCTGAAACCGGTGCTGGCACCAATTTCAGCTGTTTAACCCCATAGATGCTGCGGTCAGTAGCTGCCCGCAGCATCCATGGGGTTAAGAGGGAGGGAGCTCCCTCTCTCTTCCATCGGGCCGCCGCTGCTGCAGTGGCAGCGGCCCAATGGTTACCATGGCAACCGAACGCTTTACAAAAGCATCCTGGCTACCATGTACCTAGGCTGCGATGGTTACCATGGCAACCGAACGCTTTACAAAAGCGTCCTGGCTGCCATGTACCTAAGGCTGATTAGACCCTCAGGGTCTGATCAGCCTTAGTGTAGCACTGATACAGTGCATTGCAATAGATGACTATTGCAATGCACTGTATAGCCATCAAGTCCACTGGATCTTCAAGATCCAAATGGGTCTTGATAAATTAAAAAAAATGTAAAAAGAAAGTAAAAAAAGTGTAAAAAGAAAGTAAAAAAAGTGTAAAAAGAAAGTAAAAAAAAGTTTTTAAAAAAAAGTAAAAAAAACGCCCCTTTTCCCCAAATTAAGTAAAAAAAAGTAAAAAAGAAAAGAAAAAGTACACATATTAGGTATCACCACGTCCGTATCGACCGGCTCTATAAAAGCATCACATGGTCCACACCGCCAGGTGTACGCAAATTTTTTTTTTAAAAAAGCTATACCAAAACAGCCATTTTTTGTCACCTTGCCACACAAAAAGTGTAATAGCAGGCGATCAAAAAGGCGTATTTACCACAAAATGGTACCAATCAAACCGTCATCTCATCCCACAAAAAATGAGCCCGTACCTGAGACAATCTCCCAAAAAATAAAAAAACTACAGCTCTCTGACTATGGAGACACTAAAACATGATTTTTTTTTTGTTTCAAAAATGATATTATTGTGTTAGGTATCATCACGTCCGTAACAACCTGCTCTACAAAAATATCGCATGATCTCTCCCCTCAGGTGAACACCGTAAAAAATAAAAAATAAAAACTGTCTAAAAAAAGCCATTTTTTGTCACATTTCATCATTTCATCAAATGATATTATTGTGTAAAACTTAAATAAATAAAAATAAGTATACATGTTAGGTATCGCCATGTCCGTAACAACCTGCTCTACAAAAATATCACATGATCTCTCCCCTCAGGTGAACACCGTAAAAAATAAAAACTGTCTAAAAAAAAGCCATTTTTTGTCACATTTCATCACAAAAAATGTAATACCAAGCGATCAAAAAAGCGTATGCCCCCAAAAATAGTACCAATCTTACCGTCATCTCGTCCTGCAAAAAATGAGCCCCTACCTGAGACAATCACCCAAAAAATAAAAAAACTACAGTTCTCTGACTATGGAGACACTAAAACATGTTTTTTTTTGTTTAAAAAATGATATTATTGTGTAAAACTTAAATAAATAAAAATAAGTATACATGTTAGGTATCGCCACGTCCGTAACAACCTGCTCTACAAAAATATCACATGATCTCTCCCCTCAGGTGAACACCGTAAAAAATAAAAAATAAAAACTGTCTAAAAAAAAAGCAATTTTTTTGTCACATTTTATCACAAAAAATGTAATACCAAGCGATCAAAAAAGCGTATGCCCCCAAAAATAGTACCAACCTAACCGTCATCTCATACCGCAAAAAATGAGCCCCTGAGACAATCATCCAAAAAATAAAAAAAACTACAGCTCTCTGACTATGGAGACACTAAAACATGATTTTTTTTGTGCTTCAAAAATATTGTGTAAAACTTAAATAAATAAAAAAAAGTATACATGTTAGATATTGCCGCGTCTGTAATGACCTGCTCTATAAAAATATCACACGATTTAACCTGTCAGATGAATGTTGTAAATAACAAAAAATAAAAACAATGCCAAAACTGCTAGTTTTTGTTACCTTGCCTCACAAAAAGTGTAATATAAAGCTAGCAAAAATCGTATGTACCCTAAAATAGTACTAACAAAACTGCCAACTTATCCCGTAGTTTCCAAAATGGGGTCAGTTTTTTTGGAGTTTCCTACTCTAGGGGTGCATCAAATGTGACATGGCAACTTAAAATTTTTCCAGTGAAATCTGCCCTGGTGTTCCTTTTCTTCTGCGCCCTGCCGTGTGCCTGTACAGCAGTTTATGATCACAAATGGGGCATTTCTGTAAACTACAGAATCAGGGTAATAATTATTGAGTTTTGTTTGACAGTTAACCCTTGCCTTATTCTCGGAATAAAATGATTTATATGGAAAATCTGCCAAAAAAGTGAAATTCTGAAATTTTGGCTACATTTTCCTTTAATTCTTGTGGAACACCTAAAGGTTTAATAACGTTTGTAAAACCAGTTTTAAATACCTTGAGGGGTGTAGTTTCTAAAATGGGGTCATTTTTGGGTGGTTTCTATGATGGAAGCCTCACAAAGTGACTTCAGACCTGAACTGGTCCTTAAAAAGTGGGTTTTGGAAATTTTGTGAAAAATGTCAAGATTTGCTTCTAAATTTCTAAGCCTTCTAATATCCCAAAAAAATAAAATGTAATTTTCAAAAGGATCCAAACCTGAAGTAGACACATAGGGAATGTAAAGTAATAACTATTTTTGGAGGTATTACTATGTATTTTAAAAGTAGAGAAACTGACATTTGGAAATGTGCAAATTTTGCAAAATTTTTGGTAAATTTGGTATTTTTTTATAAATAAGAATGAAATATTTTGACTCAAATTTACCACTGTCATGAAGTACAATATGTGACGAAAAAACAATCTCAGAAGGGCCTGGATAAGTAAAAGCGTTCCAAAGTTATTACCACATAAACTGCCACATGTCAGATTTGAAAAATGGGGCTCTGGCATTTGGTCCAAACTGGCTGTCGCTTGAAGGGGTTAAAGACTGTCTACTTGTCAAGGTCTGTGAAGTCTATGCCATAGTATGTTTGTGGTCTGGGTAAATCATAAATATGCTCATGTGGGTATAATATGCTCACTTTCTGGGATTGCTGGAAGCCCTGGAGAGAAGACAGAATCAGTACAACTTCTGTCTTCTCTGTTCTCAGCTACACAATGGCGTGCAACAGAATCTGAGCCAGATATACGCCACAAAAGTGGAGTATATCTGGTCATAAATGAACCCTTATATCTTTCTTAGTCATGAATAATAATAAAAGTATCTGAAGATTTACAGCGGTCCTTCAAGATACAATGGCCTCAGGATACAATATTTTCAACATATAATTGTATTTTCTGACCCATCATAAGTTGAAACCAGGCAGAACATACAATGCCTCAGACCCAGATCCAACCAATCAAGGACACTTGTATGGTAAAATAGTTGTATTAGTTGCTAGTTTGCAGCCATTCCTGACTGTTATATATAAGCACGTGTTTTATCAGTCTTAGTTATCTGCTTATATTTCTTAAATCTTCATTTTCTCTTATCTTGGATGACATTTTGGGGCTTTGGAACCAATTACTCAAGTTACAATGGTTTCATCAACATACAATGGTTATCCTGGAACCAATTAATATTGTAACTTGAGGGAGCACTGTATTAGTTTACATTTTTTCAAATTATATTTAAATAAAACAGTTCGATTTTTTTTTTATTTCTGGTTTTGCTTTGGGAAATCAGACTTTTCATGCTTCTGGTGACATATCAACGATTATCCTATTTATTGACTCTTTCTCTGCACAGAACAGAGAGTCAGTTATACTGTTTTTTGTCTTTCTGCCAAAAATGATTTAATAGAGAATACATGGTAGGTTATCACTGAGAGGAAGTGCAGTCATGGTAAACACTTGTCTTAACTATTCCTCATGTGATAAAGATCCATGGTGAGTCTGAGAGCGGAAAATCCAGACAAAAAAGACTTTTCTTCAGCCATGGTGTGATCTCATTTATGAGGCAAAAAAGTGTTTAAAGCTAAAGCTCTTAAACATGTACTAAAGAAAGCTTGTAAATGGGGCCCTTTATGTCTACTGGACAGGATAAGAACATAAAGGGGTTGTCTCACTTCAGTAAATGACATTTATCATGTAGAGAAAGTTAATACAAGGCAGCTACCAATGTATTGTGATTGTCCATATTGCCTCCTTTGCTGGCTGGATTCATTTTTCCATCACATTATTCATGGCTTGTTTCCAGGGGTATGACCACCGTGCAATCCTGCAGCAGTGACCGTGCTTGCACACCATAGGAAAAGCCGCCAGCCTCTCTTTTGACTTGGGACCACCGGAGTGCATATACACTGATGCTTTTCCCTATAGTGTGCAGGCACAGCCACCACTGTTGGATTGCAGAATGGTAGTAACCCCTGGATACAAGCAGTTTATAATATGATGTAAAAATGAATAAAGCCAGCAAAGGAGGCAATATGGATAGAGATGAGCGAGTACTAAAATGCTCGGGTGCTCGTTATTCGAGTAACGAACCCCATTGAAGTCAATGGGAGACTCGAGCATTTTTGCGGGGTACCAAAGCTCTTCACAGGGAAGTTTGCCTGAAAACCTGGAAACCTCAGAAAATGATGGAAACACCACGGAAATGGACAGGAAACAGCAGGGGCAGCATGCATGGATGCCTCTGAGGCTGCTTAATCCCACCACTACCCCAAATCCTCAGGCAACAGCCTGGTGGTTACCCTCATGGCAATTGTGTTCAACCAGACCAAGAAAGGCAAGGCAAATACCCATCACATGTTAGGGAAGCACCCAAATAGGTGCAACGAAGGTCCATCACCGCCTGCAGGTGACACCACTGCTCATGCTGGCACTGCAGCTAAAATCAAGTTTAGTATCTGTTCTGATCAGTTGCTGTGCCTGCTGGTGGTATAGTGGTGAGCATAGTTGCTTCCCAAGCAGTTGAATCTGGGTTCAATTCCCGTCTATTGCAGGAGGCAATTCAGAATCAGTACGATATCTAATACGTCCCCCTACCTGGGAAAATTGTTTGGAGAGAGGGCATGTAGGTGGGGGGGAAGGAGGTTTCGCTGGAAGAGCCAGCGGAGTGCCCCCTGGGCTAGTGTGTGTGGTGGTGACAACAGCCAGATGGATTTGGGAAAACTGTTGCTTTAACCCGTATGGTATCAATTCTTCTCAGTTTAATACTGTATACGTCCCCTATCTTGGGACCCTATATTTAATGGATTTTTCAAACACGGAAAACGGAAAAAGAGCTTGCTCTGGCCAGGGGAGTGTCTTTCCCACTGCAGCTAAGGGGACGTGTCCATGCTCTGCCTATCACAGGTCAGGAGGCAGATAAAAGAAGAACAAAAACAAACATGAGTGCAAACTTCTGATACGTCCCTATCCGGCTAAATTGTTTGTAGAGTGGGCCTGTAGGTGGGGGGCAGGCTGGGGCAAGGAGGTTTCGGTGGAAGAGCCAGAGGAGTGCCCCCCTGGGCTAGCGTGTGTGGTGGTGACAACAGCCAGAATGGATTTTTGAAAACTGTTGCATCAAGCAGTACAGTCGTAAATTATGAACTTGTAGCATGTGTTCTCTGTATTCTTCTCAGTTTAATACCGTATATGGCAGCTATCCGGAAAAATAGTTTGGAGAGAGAGAAAGATAGGAAAAAGACGTCAATTGTTTGGAGAGTGGGCCTGTAGGTGGGGGGGCAGGCTGGGGCAAGGAGGTTTCGGTGGAAGAGCCAGAGGAGTGCCCCCTGGGCTAGCGTGTGTGTTGTGACAACAGCCGGATGTATTTAGAATGACGACGGCAGGACCCCAACTTAAAAATTTAGCATCAACCGGTACAGTCGTAAATTATGAGATTGATCAAGTGTGGCATGACTTTTTAGATGGAGATTGCATGTGGTCACGTACTCCCTGGAACCCCATAGTCACCCCTTCTCTGATGTGCTAGCCCAGAACATTCTCTGCCCCAATTCGCAAGACCTTTTGCTGTTTCCGTGTGCTGACAGTGTGGATTTACCAGTGTTGTCTGAGGAGGTGGTGGACAATGGCGAGACACAGGTGTCGGGGGGGTGAGGTAGTTGTATGGGAAGCAAGTTACAGAGGGGACTCCTTGGGGGGGACTTTCTCATGATGGGACAGATTCAACTTGGGTGGATCAGGCACATTAACAGATGAATTTTTTGGGGGGTTTATTTGACTTTTATTTAGCAAAAATAACCACAGAGATATTTATTCGTTATCTTCTCTGCGCAGTCTGGCGTTGGGGTTCCTCACTTTGATGGCGAGCTGTGCCGCTCTCTCCACAATGGTCTGTGTGTTCTTAGATGGAGACTTTGTCAGCGATTTCAGTACAGAAGGACTTGTTGCTCATCCAAAGAACCGCGTCCTCCTTGACATTGTGGACAAGGAATTTGCGGGTGGACCAGGAATTTGCGGAACCCTGTGAGCAGCATGTGTTTGGTCTTCTACTTGCTACCGTATCCAATGTTGGGCAATATAGATTTGCAAGTAATATTATTTTTCACACCTATCCCAAAAATAAAAATGTATGCAGTATGCGCAAATAAACTTGGAACTGGAATTGGAGAGGGCTGTAGGTGGACCTGGAAAAATTGTTGAGAGTGGACCTCTCTGGGTGGAAAAATTGTTGGAATAGAGGGCCTGTAGGTGGACCTGTAGCTGGAAAAATTGTTGGAATAGAGGG
>ONZH01021867.1:0-20998 GCA_900303285.1 Rhinella marina
CACAAACAGTCCGTGTCATTACAGAATACACAAACAGAATACACCGTCCGTCATTACAGAATACACAGATTACAGTCCGTGTCTTACAGAATACACAGACAGTCCGTGTCATTACAGAATACACAGACAGTCGGTCATTACAGAATACACCAGTCCGTGTCATTACAGAATACACAGTCCGTTCATTACAGTAAGACAGTGCCAGAATCACACAGTCCGTGTCATTACACAGAAACACAACAGTCGTGTCATTACAGAATACACAACAGTCCCGTGTCATTACAGAATACACAAACAGTCCGTGTTTCCAGAATACACAGACAGTCCGTGTCATTACAGAATACACAGACAGTCCGTGTCATTACAGAATACACAACAGACAGAATACACAGTCCGTGTCATTACAGAATACACAAACAGTCCGTGTCATCACAGAATACACAGACAGTCCGTGTCATTACAGAATACACAAACAGTCCGTGTCATTACAGAATACACAGACAGTCCGTGTCATTACAGAATACACAGACAGTCCGTGTCATTACAGAATACACAGACAGTTCGTCATTACAGAATACACAACAGTCCGTGTCATTACAGAATACACAAGATTACAGACACAGACAGTCAGTTCCGTGTCATTACAGAATACACAGACAGTCCGTGTCCGTGTCATTACAGAATACACAAACAGTCCGTGTCATTACAGAATACACAAACAGTCCGTGTCATTACAGAATACACAGACAGTCCGTGTCATTACAGAATACACAGACAGTCCGTGTCATTACAGAATACACAAACAGTCCGTGTCATTACAGAATACACAAACAGTCCGTGTCATTACAGAATACACAGACAGTCCGGTTCATTACACAGAATACACAAACAGATTACAGAATCAGAACAGTCACAGAATAACAAAACAGTCCGTGTCATTACAGAATACACAGACAGTCCGAATGTTTTACAGAATACACAAACAGTCCGTGTCATTACAGAATACACAAACAGTCCGTGTCATTACAGAATACACAGACAGTCCGTGTCATTACAGAATACACAGACAGTCCGTGTCATTACAGAATACACAAACAGTCCGTGTCATTACAGAATACACAAACAGTCCGTGTCATTACAGAATACACAGACAGTCCGTGTCATTACAGAATACACAAACAGTCCGTGTCATTACAGAATACACAGACAGACAGTCCGTGATCATTACAGAATACAGTGTCATTACAGTACACAAGACAGTCCGTGTCATTACAGAATACATACACAAACAGTCCGTGTCATTACAGAATACACAAACATGTCCGTGTCATTACAGAATACACAGACAGTCACAGTGGTCATTACAGAATACACAGACAGTCCGTGTCATTACAGAATACACAAACAGTCCGTGTCATTACAGAATCCGTGTCATTACAGAATACACAACAGTCCGTGTCATTACAGAATACACAGACAGTCCGTGTCATTACAGAATACACAGACAGTCCGTGTCATTACAGAATACACAAACAGTCCGTGTCATCACAGAATCCGTGTCATTACAGAATACACAGACAGTATTACACAAACAGTCCGTGTCATTACAGAATAAACCCCAGGTATTACAGAATACACAAACAGTCGTGTCATCACACATCCAGCACAGTCCGTGTCATTACAGAATACACAAACAGTTGTCATTACAGAATACACAAACAGTCCGTGTCATTACAGAATACACAACAGTCCGTGTCATTACAGAATACACAGACAGTCCGTGTCAACAGAATACACACAACAGTCCAGCATTACACAGAATACACAGACAGTCCGTGTCATTACAGAATACACATACAGACAGAATACACAACAGTCCGTGTCATTACAGAATACACAGACAGTCCGTGTCATTACAGAATACACAGGACATCCGTGTCACAGAATACACAAACAGTCCGTGTCATTACAGAATACACAGACAGTCCGTGTCATTACACAGAATACACAGACACAAGGTTCATTTACAGATTACAGAATACACAGACAGTCCGTGTCATTACAGAATACACAGAACAGTCCGTGTCATACAGAATACACAAACAGACAGTCCGTGTCATTACAGAATACACAAACAGTCCGTGTCATACACAGACAGTACAGAAATACACAAACAGTCCGTCATTACAGAATACACAGACAGTCGTCCGTGTCATTACAGAATTACACAAACAGTCAGTCCGTGTCATTACAGAATACACAGTCCGTGTCATTACAGAATACACAAACAGTCCGTGTCATTACAGAATACACAGACAGTCCGTGTCATTACAGAATACACAAACAGTCCGTGTCATTACAGAATACACAACAGAATCCGTGTCATTACAGAATACACAGACAGTCCGTGTCATTACTAACACACAACAGTTCATGTCAACAGAATACACAACAGTCATTACAGAATACACAGACAGTCGTGTCATTACAGAATACACAAACAGTCCGTGTCATTACAGAATACATGCCAACTCATAAAAATTATAGAAAAATACCAAAAACAGACAAAAGGTCTCACCAGGTATGTGGTATGTCTGGTCGCACTGGCACTCTCCTCTGTCTTCTTGTCCCCTCCCTCCATCATCCAACATATACTCGGGTATTCAACCAATCAGCATTGTACTACTATTGACCAGTCAGGAAGGAAACTTCTGATTGGATGTAATGCGCGATTTCTCTTCCTCCCACTGTGTGCTGTGCCTTCGGGGTTTGCTGCGTACCTTTAAGAAACACCCCACAGGTGAATCACTGAGAGCACTGATTGCTCCAGGATCTCTAGAAGCTTCCTGACCACCCCGATGGGCAATGTAATGACGGCCATTAGTGGTTTCCCAAAAGATCCTGTACACCACCCCTTTGCGTCTGTCACAAGCTTCACCAAGCCACTCAGTATGCGGAATATCTATCGGCTATACAGGGTAGAGCACCTTCCTATCCTGCTAGCGCCACTGCGTCAGGACTGGGAGATAAGTGTAGGACAGGAATTGGCCCATCTGCTCTAGCCTCTCCATAAATTGACACTGAAGAAGATTGCTAGTTGAAGTATAAAGAAGCAGCTCGCAGGACAAGTGCTTCAATACCTATAAGTGTTCTCATTCTACCAGTAGTACAAGTCCTTCAATGGAAACGCCATCTTGGTTATTTCATAAGGAATTTTATCCTGCTCACTTAAGAAAGTTCTGTGCACACTTCTGCAGGATATAAAAGCTAGACAGAAGATTGAGAAGATATCTCAGTAGGAATCAGGGTCATTTTGCAAAATCAAGCATTATACAGCACCGACTGAATCAAAGGTCTTACACTGGACGTCCTCCAGAACGTAAATCAGGGACCACATCTTTAAAAAGGTTATCTAATGCAGAAAACACCTTCAAGTGCCTAGTTTCACCTTCTGTACGCAACACTTCCATATGAAGATCAGAGAGGCCTCACCTGTCCATAAACGTCACCAAGGACTGTTGGGTTCTTACCTGTAAGATCTTCATCAGTCCTCCAGGAATTGGAAGGCAAAAGCATCTTTAACCTGAAATCATTATGATTTAAGTCCATCCCCTCAACTCCACCGCTTATAGTCCATTGTAAAGGCCATGTTGAGTAGCTCCAAGTCATGGCTTTCATTCCAGATGCTAGAAGTTAACAGACACAAGGCAGTAAAAAATAAACAAATAAAATTCCAAATCAATCGATCTCTAGCAAATGGTATCCAGCTGTCAAAATTGTTGTTCATCTTGAACATTCAAAATCAAAACTGTTAGTAACTGTTGGTCATGGTATGCTCCACCAGAACTTCTGCAGAAGACAAGTGTTAATGTGCTAGAAGTTTGTCCTACGCAACAATTCCGTTTGTTCATTTACTTCCTGCCAAGCCTTGCATGTTATTTCCTCTTAACTCTTAATATGATGAGCATGCTGGTTAGGGCAGATTCTAGCTCTTCTGCTGCCTGAGGCAAAAATTTAAATGGTGCCCCCTCCCATTAAAAATTAGTATGAAAGCCAAGAAGCCACTGAACTCTGAGACTGTCCTACCAGATCTGGGACGATACAAGTACAGATAATGTTGTTGGCATCACCTGTCGTCTTATGTAACACCACAGGTAACGTACAGAAAACTTAGTAGTCTTACCTGCAGTCCTATGTAAAACCACAGGTAACACTAGTTTTGATAATGTGGTAGTGGGAGTTATTCTGATTGCCTGATTGGAGTCGGGAAGGAATTTCCCCCCTAAAGTGAGGAAAATTGGCTTCTACCTCACAGGGGTTTTTTTGCCTTCCCCTGGATCAACTTGTAGGAAAACAGGCTGAACTGGATGGACAGATGTCTTTTTTCGGCCTTACAAACTATGTTACTATGTTATGTTACCTGCAGTCCTATGTACAGCCACAGATAACACTAGTCCTGATAATGTGGTAGTGTTACCTGCAGTCCTATGTAAAACCACAGATAACACTAGTTCTGATAATGTGGTAGTGTTACCTGCAGTCCTATGTAAAACCACAGATAACACTATTCTGATAATGTGGTAGTGTTACCTGCAGTCCTATGTAAAACCACAGATAACACTAGTCCTGATAATGTGGTAGTGTTACCTGCAGTCCTATGTAAAACCACAGATAACACTAGTTCTGATAATGTGGTAGTGTTATTTGCAGTCCTATGTAAAACCATAGATAACACTAGTGCTGATAATGTGATAATGTTACCTGCAGTCCTATGTACAACCACAGATAACACTAGTGCTGATAATGTGGTAGTGTTACCCGCAGTCCTATGTAAAACCACATATAACAATAGTGCTGATCATGTGATAGTAATACCTGCAGTCCTATGTACAACCACAGGTAACACTAGTGCTGATCATGTGGTAGTATTACCTGCAGTCCTCTGTAAAACCTCAGATAAATCATGTGGTAGTGTTACCTAAGTCCTTGCCCCGCACAGAGGGCAGACAGACACACACACACAGGGGCAGACAGACACACAGGGACAGATGCACACAGAGGGATAGTCAAATAAACACAGGGAGAGACACACACACACAGACAGACACGGGGACAGCAAAATATGCACAGGGACAGCCATACATACAGGGACAGACAGACAGACAGACAGACACACACACAGGGACAGTCAAATAAACATAGGGACAGACAGACACACACACACACACAGGGACAGTCAAATAAACATAGAGACAGACAGACACACACCAACACACACACACACACACACAGGGACAGTCAAATAAACATAGGGACAGACAGACACACCACACACACACATACACAAATACAGGTACAGTCAAATAAACACAGAGACAAACCCCCCCACACACACACAGGGACGGACACACACAGGGACACACACACCACACAGGGTTAGACAAACACAGGAGCAGACACACACAGCTAGGCCTCCCACACTCCAGCCTAGCTCCTCTTCATACAGGAACACAGCTTTCTGCTCCTCTGGCTCCTCCTGCACTGGTCACATGGGCGGATGACATCAGGAAGGTCCTTTAGCTTCACCACAGCAGTGCACTCAGTGAAAATTGTCTGCATTGTTGGGGTAAGATGCCCTAGAATTCAGAAAAGCCAGTTTGATGTAGTCAAGGACACGACTGCAGAAGTGAGTGGCGTACCTAGGGCGTTTGGCACCCGGGTCAAGTCCTTTCTCTGGCACCCCCCAATACTTAAAAAAATTGTGCCATCTCACAATAGCATTTCCCTTATTGTACAACCTTCACAATAGTAATGTCCAGATATGTGCCACCTAATAAAATCGACATTGTGCCCCCTTAAAGTACTTATCCCTTCATTGTGCCCCATTCACAGTAGTAAAGCCCTCTGTGCCCCCTTTATAGTAGTAATGATATCTGTGCCCCCTTTATAGTGGTAATGTCCTTTGTGCCCCATTTATAGTAGCAATGCCTTCTGTTCCCCATTTATAGTAGCAGCGCCCTCTGTGCCCCCTTTATAGTAGCAATGCCCTCTGTTCCCTCTTTATAGTAGTAATACCCTCTGTGCCCCCTTTATATTATTAATTCCCTTTGTGCCCCCTTTATAGTGGTAATGCCCTCTCTGCCCCTTTATGGTAGTAATGTCCTCTGTGCCCCCTTTGTAGTAGAATTCCCCTCTGTGCCCCCTTATGGTAATAATGCCCACTGTGGCCCCTTTGTAGTAGTAATGCACTTTCTGTGTTAAAAAAACATTATTACACTTCAGAAATACATCCAGGCCCCTCCTGAACTCTCTTAGTGAACTTACCATCACCACCTCCTCAGGCAGAGAGTTCCATAGTCTCACTGCTCTTACCGTAAAGAATCCTCTTCTATGTTTGTGTACAAACCTTCTTTCCTCCAGACGCAGAGGATGTCCCCTCGTCACAGTCACAGTCCTGGGGATAAATAGATGATGGGAGAGATCTCTGTACTGACCTCTGATATATTTATACATAGTTATTAGCAGAGATGATTGAACCAATGGATGCTTGGGTTCGGCCGAACTTTGGTTCCAAGTTCAGTTCGCGTACCTGAAATTGACCCAGAACCCGAACCCCATAGAAGTCAATGGGGACCTGAACTTTGGGGCTGTGAAATGGCTGGAAAATAGCTATAGTAAGGGCTAGGGGGCTGCAAAAGGAAGCAAGTAGTACAATTGCCCTGCAAACAAATGTGGATAGGGAAATGACTTAAAATAACATAGAATAGAAAATATAAAAAATAATCATTTTGAACCAGGAGGCAGAGGTCCAATTTTTATTTTTATTTGGAGAGGCCCCAAAACATTGGGAAATGGCAAACAGAATGAACAAACTGCGCTGAAGTATAACAATGGCTGGGTGAGGCCGGTATACTTCTCTACTCTGCCAAAGGTACGGACAAGTCCTGTGGGATCCATGCCTGATTCATTTTAGTGAACATTTTAATGAGCATGAGCTTGTCCACGTTGACTGTGGACAGGTGGCTGCGCCTGTCTGTGATCAACCCCCCCCGCCGTGCTAAACACCCATTCAGACAATACACTTTCCGCAGGGCAGGCCAGCACTTCCAGG
Source organism: Rhinella marina (assembly GCA_900303285.1). Taxonomy (NCBI): domain Eukaryota; kingdom Metazoa; phylum Chordata; class Amphibia; order Anura; family Bufonidae; genus Rhinella; species Rhinella marina. Next base: position 7,112 of record ONZH01021867.1, read on the forward strand.
GTTTAAAGGGCCAGCTCAAGCCATGTGTCCAATTTGAAGACCCAGATTTGGGTGCCACCCTGCTGTGAACACGGTTCCTCATCATCATCATCCTCCTCCTCCTAAACGGAGCCCTGGCTGGACAGTTGTGTACCTGGCCGCTATTGGTGAAGGAACCCACCCTCCGACCCACGTGTGGACGACTGAACTAGTAACTGTGAATGATCCCCGTTCCTCCTCCTGCTCCTCCTGTGGCACCACCTCATCCATCATCGCATGAAGTATTTTTTCAAAGAGGCATAAAAGTGGGATAGTAACGCAGATGATGAGGTCATCGGCGCTGGCCATGTTGGTGGAGTACTCGAAACAGCGCAACACGGTGGCACACATGTCCCATATGGAGACCAGTTCATTGGCGGTAAAATGTTGCTGTTCCGCAGAGCGACTCACCCGTGCGTGCTGCAGCTGAAACTCCATTATCACCTGCTGCTCCTCGCACAGTCTCTCCAGCATGTGCTTGTGTGTACTTCGCATTTGAGGTGGTAAGCGGGAAGGCTGAAGTTACACTGCAGCGCAGACAGATGGCCCTCACTTTCTGCAGCAGCTCTGACATATCCGGGTTATTTTTCAGGAACCTCTGCACCACCAAGTTCAGCACATGCGCCAGGCAAGGGATATGTGGCCCAGAGCTGCCATGAAATTTCTCCCGTTATCGCACACCACCAGGCCAGGCTTGAGGCTCAGAGGCACCAACCACTCATCGGTCTGTTGTTCCATGCCCGTCCATAGCTCCTGCACCGTGTGGGTTTTTCCCCCAAACAGAAGAGTTTCAGAACAGCCCGCCTGTGCTGACCGGATAAGGAGGCGGTAGAGGAGGAAGCGGAATTTGGAGGAGAATGCAACAGTAGGCACGAGAAACGTCCAGCAATCCTTGGTGAGGGTAGGACAAACCACCACCAACACCAACAGAACCACGGCCACGTCCCTTATTTGATGCTCTCAGGCACCCACAAAATTGACAGCCTGATTAACAATTGTATTTTAGTGTAACGGACGGAAAGGAGAAGTTTTGTGCTGCAAAAAATGGGTGTGTGTCACCTACAAAATTAACAGACACATTAATTATTTCTGTGTCACAAATTCAAAGGAGGTCTTTTGCACCCCAAAAAATGGCTATAGGTCACCGACAGAATTAACAGCCAGATGAAAAGCCTAACACTGTCCCTCACTGCAGCTGGGTCCTGTCCCTACACTAGTTAGAACAGAATGGCAGCGCAACACTTGATCCAGCAGTTATACAGGCTGGATCATGATCAGCGTTGGCCAGTGACAGCCATTCCAGGACTAGGCACGACTGTGATGCCTTCCAAGTGCCCACAGCTTAAAGTCTTGTTGACTGGCTGAGATGCAGCCTTTCAACAAGCTTTATTTAGCCTCCGAACAACGAACCCAAACACGGACTTCCGAGGCAAAGTCCGTGTTCGGGTGCCCAGACCCTTCGATGTTCGGTACGAACCTGAACATACCAGTTCGGGTTAATTCATCCCTAGTTGTTATATCTTTCCTCAGTCGTCTGAGGAAAGACGACTGAACATCGACGTTTTCTAAAATGAATAAGCCTAATTTTGATAATCTTTCTGGGTACTGTAGTCCACCCATTCCAGTTATTACTTTAGTTGCCCTCCTCTGAACCCTCTCCAGCTCTGCTATGTCTGCCTTGTTCACAGGAGCCCAGAACTGTACACAGTACTCCATGTGTGGTCTGACTAGTGATTTGTAAAGTGGCAGGACTATGTTCTCATCACGGGCATCTATGCCCCTTTTGATGCAACCCATTATCTTATTGGCCTTGGCAGCAGCTGCCTGACACTGGTTTCTACAGCTTAGGTGCTGTTCACTAAAATTCCTAGGTCCTTTTTCCATGTCATAGTTACAGTATATATATATACAGTATATAGTACCCCACTAGTGACAGTGACCCCCAATACTGACCCATGTGGTACCGCACTAGTGAGCCAGTTACTTACCCACATACAGACATTTTCTCCCAGGCCAAGCATTCTCATTTTATATACTAACCTTTTATGTGGTACAGTGTAAAATGCTTTGGAGAAGTCCAGATATACAAGATCCATTGATTCGCCGCGGTCCATTAAAGAACTTACCTCCTCATAGAAACTGATTAAATTGGTTTGACATGACCGATCCCTCATGAAGCCATGCTGATATGGAGTTATTTGCTTATTTTCATTGAGGTGCTACAAAATAGCATCTCTTAGAAAAGCCTCAGTTTACCCACGACAGATTTTAAACTTACCGGCCTATAGTTTCCAGGCTGTTTTTAAACCTTTTTTGAATATTGGCACCACATTTGCTATGTGCCAATCCTGTGGAACACTCCCTGCCAGTATAGAGTCCTTAAAGGGAATCTATCAGCTCTGAAACGCCCTACAAACTAGAGTAAGCGGTGTATAGTGTAAGTGACATCAAGTCCGGTTATGTAAGTTTTATCTTCATACTCACTTCTATTCTGACGCTGTGCTCCCACAAACCTGCAGTAAAATGCACTCACTGGACTCCGCTGCTCATTCACATAATGGAGAGGACTCAAAGAAGAGTCCTCTCAATGTATTTTACTGCAGGTTTGTGGGAGCACAGCGTCAGAATGGAAGTGAGTATGAAGATAAAGCTTACATATTCAGATTCAGCATCACTTACACTATACACCGCTTACTCTAGTTCAGGGGGTGTTTTGGAGATGACGAGTTCCCTTTAAATATCAGTAATAGAGATGAGCAAATCTATTTGCCGCTTAATAGATTCGATACGAATCTTGGAAATTTTCTGCTGTGAAGCGAATCTGGATTTTCGGAGATTTGCTCCGTTAGATTCGAAAATGTTCTTAAAGCTTTGTACGCATTCACTATGTACTTGTCTGATAAATTGTACGCTAATGCTACATATAAGTTACTTTATACGCTGATGCATACGAATTCAGTTAATTAGCGAACTTTTACTGTTGGTTTGTTATTCGTATGACAAAAAGCCCGGGAAGAAAGCGGTCACCTGACCTAGTGGGAAGGGCTTGCTCTGATTGGCTCAGGCTCGTTAAACCAGTGATGCCTCTGTTGTGCTGCGACTGCTGAGACGAGCAGAAGCACTGTCTGTGAAGTTCTGAGAGACAGAAAATCTTGTGTTAAAATTGGGGTGTAATTGTTCTGGGAATCCATATTACACATATCAGGGATACTGCAGGGCAAGTGCAGGGCCAGTGCAGGGCACGTGCAGGGCTAGTAATTAATCAGACAGGGAGAGAGACAGGAAGAGAGACAAAGGCCAGCTGCAGGGCCACAGTCAAATGAAAATGTCTGGCATGGAAAAGCAAAAGGGGTCCAGTTCCAGCCAGACCTCGAGCTCCAAAAAAAAGGAGAAGGTGGCACAAGGCAGAAGTGGCAAAGGACCTGTAGCTGGACTATTCTGAATAGTTGGCCACTGTTCCACCAGGCTAACCCACCAAGGCGCAGCATGCCCCAATAGCTGTAGGTTCTCCTGGCATGATGGAAGTTGTAGTTTTACAACAGCTGTAGGGCCACAAGTTTGAGATCTCTGGCCTAGATGTCATTTTGCAAAATTCGCTCTGCCACTGAGGAGTGCACGCCGCGGCCTAGCGTCATGCGTGCCTGCGTATTACACAATCGCTAGACAATAGTACGCTGAGGATTTGTACGCTCATGCGTACGTGTTCACATAAGTTGCATACCTTTATCAACTGTACGTTCGTTATTAGTGGGCGAATGTTCACAAAACACCACATAATAACGTATGAATCGTACGCAGCTTCACCGAATAGATTCTTATGAGGTGCAAAGCAAATTTTGATGATTCGCTCATGTCTAATCAGAAATAAGGGTCTGGCTATGACATTACTTAATTTTCCTAGGATATAGAGGTATATGTCATCTGGTTCCGGCCATCTGTCTATTTTATTCTTTTTAAGGGCACTTTTAATGGTGAATTTACTTTTACATACTGCATTTCATCTGAATACAGTGGAAAAAAATATTTAGTAGCTTTGTTTTCTCCTCATCGCTCTCTGCTACTCCTCCCTCATTACTCTGTAAGGGGCCGACACCTTCAGGTTTATACTTTTTACCATTTATATAACTGAAGAACATTTTAGGGTTAGTTTTACTCTCTTTGGTGATTAATCTCTCGGTCTCTAGTTTGGCTGCTTTTATTTGTCTTTTACATATTCTATTTTTTTTTCCTTATAGTTTTTCAATGATTTATCACTATCCTTCTGTTTTAGCGATTTAAATGCTTTCTTTTTGTAATTTATTGTTTTCTTTACAATTCTATTTAATGTGGGGATTCACTCTGGTAGGCAAGGTGAGCGGACGCAGTACAGAGGGATAAATACAGTTATTAACCAAAAGTTCAGTGTTTATTCACACTTGACAGGTTAACAAAACAAAACAAAGTCACCTTAGTTTAAGTCCTGGTGTTTAGTTCACACCATGCCGCAGGTCCCCCCAGACAGGTCGCAAACGTGCATCCAGCCAGAAGCACACACACAGACCTCTATTGCTATTTAGCTCTTTTAAGACAGCCAGGCGTCAGCAAAGACTGAACCAGCATCTGAGATTCGGTCCAGTGCTTGGCCTCACCTGGCTGTCAATCAGTCCAGCAGCACACGCTGGGTGGAAAATACTTGCCATTTACTACCAGGCCCTTCACTGTGTCACATTATCCACATAGTTTCACAAGTAGGGCAAAAATATCCATACATATCACTGGTCAGATACTAACAATGAGGCCAAATATACAGTTATAATTATAATAAATTACTCAGAAAGAGACTCTATCAAAGAACAAACCAAACCAATAGGCATTGTGAGTATGTAAGCAGATCAAGTATAAAAGCAATAAAGGATCCAATGATCCAACTCATTCTCCATCAGTGAGAGAGAGGTACAGATTAGGTGTGTCTCTCAAGGGAAGTGTCTGTACAGTTTCCAGGGAGCCCAAATAGAAGGAAAGGTAGATCGAGAGCGCAATTCCCAGTGGGAAATTTTCTTAAGTCTGTAGAATTGATCAACTTTGTTGATCCAGTGATCAATGCTGGGAACCTCTGAGGAAAGCAAACATGTCGGAACTAGTAGCCTAGCAGCAGCAAGTAAAAAGGAGAAGAGTGATACTCTATGAGATCCCACCCCCCTAATGCCAAAAGCTAGCAGAGGAAATGCAGGTGACCACATGAAAAAGGTTTGACATATTTGATTAACTGAATAATTTTGGAGCACCAATCTCTAATTGTCCGGCAAGTCCACCAGACATGAAAAACATAGCTCTTTCACTGTGGCAACACCAGCAGACATCTGATATTTTGGACCCAAAGAAGGAGATCTTATCAGGAGTCCAATACCAACACATCAAGACTTTTCTTAGGGGCGAATGCACCTAGAAAGCTTATGGGGAGTGGTAAACAGTTGTAGGACCTCAGAAGAGGAAAACTTCCTCTCTAAGTGTTTCTCCCATAAACTCATAATTGCTGGCTTGATATCAGAGGGGGGAGCTTTAAGCATCTTATAAATCTTGGATGTGACCCTAGTGGGATACAAAGAGCACCCTATCCGTTTCTCCAACCAAGAAATTGGGGTTTGATGGTGTATATTTCTAATGAAATGGAAGGATTCTCTTTTGGGGTATTGGAGATAGATACATTGAGCTCATCCCGAAGAACAAGGTTAGAGCCAATCCAATACACCCATCTTGATCCAACAAATTAGATATGGGCAGAGTAGATGATCTCAAATAGATCGGGCTGCTCTCCCTCAACTCCTTGGGAGATTGATGTCCTTATCCTGTAAAAGGGAAGAGCCAAAGCCCCATGATTGGCCTAGAACAACCCCAAGATTCGTAATGTGGAACGTATAAAAAGTATTAAGTACCACTCTACAAAGGTGAATGGGCTCTAATATACATTTCTGGATCGGGTAAGCCTATGCCCCCCAATGTGTCAAAGGCGATACAAGTTCTTCTGTCTTGCCAAATGAAGCGGCGGATATGTCTATTCAAAGATTGAAAATATGATCTGGGAAATTTGATAGGAAGAACCTTAGATAGGTCAGACATAACAACATTCTTCCTCCCAAATCAAGAGAGGTAAGGGAAGTTCAAAGAGTCCAGCTGGGCGATCATGGAATATAATAGAAGTAGATATTTAAGTCAAAATAAATCTGGGAGATGTGGTGAAAGCTTGATGCCTAAATACGTTAAGTGTTTGGAGTGCCAGTCAAATGGGGAGACTAACTGAAGGGCTAAAATTATAGAGGGAGAGAGGCCAATATGCAGAAGTTGGGATTTATGAGGATTAACCTGGAAATTAGACAAGGAGCCGAATGGTTGGAGCATGGACACTGTGATAGGCATAGATTTGATAGGATTTGTTGTGAGAAGCAGGAGATCATCTGCAAAGGCAGCTAGTTTGAATTCTCGGCTGCTCACAAAAAGTTCCTTAAAGGGGTTCACCAGGAATTAAGAAAATGAAAATACTTAAATATTACTTTATAATAAATATATTCCCAAATACCTTTCATTATTTATTATGGCTCGTTTTGTCTAAGGAGCAATCATCATGGGAAATAAAATGGCCGCTGTCTTACCAGTACATATAGAACCTGTCCTAATCACACAGGAGGACAAGTTACTTCACAGCACTGAGGTAAAGAGCTGCCTCATCCTCCTCTCCTACTTGTCAGGGATTATGATCCTGAATACAGCTGATAAAAACTTTAGCTAAATCTCTGGGGAATTTAGTTCAGAAGAGACACGAAGTACAGAGAGGACGGACTGTAGTGACATGGAGCTGTGGTAATGGATACTGCATACAAGTGCTGCTGCTCATTATCCTCACCCTCCTCTCTGTACTTCATGTCTGCTCATCATTTCCATTCCTACAGAACAGAGAGGAGGATGAGGCAGCTCTTTACCTCAGTGTTGTGAAGTAACTTGTCCTGCTGTGTGAATAGGACAGGTTCTGTGTGAACTGGTAGGACAGCGGCCATTTTATTTCTCCTAGTGATTGCTCCCCAGACGAAATGAGCCATTATAACTAATGAAAGGTATTTGGGAATATATTTATCATAAAGTAATATTTAAGTATTTTCATTTTCCTAATTCCCGGAGAACCCCTTTAAAGTCTCTCTCTTGTCGCAATGCTTGCATAAGAGTTTCCATGGCTAGGACAAAAATAAGTAAGGAAAGTGGGCAACCCTGTCTGGTGCCATTGTTAATATTGAATCGGGAGATAAGACGGCATTGACCACCACAGATGCCGAGGAGTTAGAGCACATAGCGAAAATGGCCTGTATGAAGGGTTCAGGGAATTGGATTTTGGATAGGGTTAGTCTAATAAAGGACCAGTCAGTTCTGTCAAAGGCCTTCTCAGTATTGGTGCTTAGAACAACTAGAGGAATAGACCTATGGGAGGCATAGTATATGGTGTTTAGTACTTTAGTGATGTTATCCTTCCCTTCTTGACCCTTCACAAACCCAACCTGATCCAAGTGGACAAGAACAGGCAATATAGTTTGTAATCTGGTTGCTAGAATTTTACCCAGTAGTTTAAGATCATTGTTTAATAAAGAGATAGGACAGTAATTAGCACAAGAAGTGGGATCTTTACCTTTCTTAGCGATGATTGATATTGTAGCTCTATTCATATCAGTCGAGACAGGTTGGTTCTGCAAAGTGAGAAACGGAGGAGAAAGGAAAGGAGGGTATCCTGAAAAGCACAGTAATAAGAGACTGGAAGGCCATCAGGGCCAGGGCATTTCCCTTTAGGGGAAGATTTTATGCTTGCGGTCAGTTCAGAGAAGGTAAAAGGTAGGACAACGTGTCTTGGTGCTAAGGAGAGAGTGTGGGAAAGTCAAGGGAGCTCCGAATATTAGACTCTTTCCCCAGAGATGGGTCAGGCAACTCAAAGGGAGGTGAGTTATAGAGCGATTCATAAATAAGGTTGAACTGCTCTGCAATATCATCAGCTCTGAAGAGGTGTGGGCCTTGAGGGGATTTAATACAGGAGACATATCGAGAGTTTTTTCTCAGTTTAATTCTTTGCATCATGAATTTTGAGGCCTTGTTACCATGAGCAAAGAATTTTTGCTGGGAAGATAAATAGTACTTAGCAGAAAGTTCATGTAGGAGATTCTTTAGTTCAGTTCTGAGAGAGGTAAGCTCAGAAAGGTGATGTGCTGCTAAAGACTGTTTGTGGGTTTTTTCTAATGTATGGATCCATACATTAATGTATGCGTACCCCTAATAAACACTTTGTAAGCATCCCATAAAACCTGAGGGGATACCTCCGGAGTATTGTTTACCGAGAAGTATTCCAGAAGTAGGGATGCAATATGTTTTCTATGTTTCTCATTACCCATCAAGGACTCATTGAACCTCCAATGTAGTGTCTTACCAGACCTGAGGGTAAGGCAGATATCACTCACAGTAAATCGGTGAGTGAACAGACAACATCATACTGCCAATCCGAGAATAGGGGCAAAGTTGCACATGCTCCTTTGACACGAAGACAAAGTCTAATTATTTGCTGCAGGGTAAAAAGAGTAATCTGTCAGTGTAGGATTAAGGCAACGCCAAACATTAACTAAACCCAGATCAAACAACTTGATATGTATTGCTTTGAGTGCTGTGGATGAGAAAGGGTATCTTTTAGAGGAAGTAACAAAGAGTGGGTTGAGGACCACATTAAGATCCCTGGCAAAAAAAGAACCCCTTCCCTATGAGTTTCTATCAGCGATAAGAGGGACAGAAGCCAAGTACTATGTTAAGTTAAAGGGTGAAATCCTTGCCCGTCTGAGGGTCAACATGAAGGTGCACAATTGGACTTTTGCAGAGCACCTACCCGTTCGGTCGCAGATGTATGACCTTATTCACCTGGTGCGAAAGGGACTGCAACCAGAGGAGTCAACCCCTGCACAGATTGTACAGAGAGTGGTGCTAGACAAGTAAATCCGTTCCTTTCTTCCTAGGATCCAGCCCTGGGTTGGTCATGGAGACCCAACAGATGCTAATCAGCTGGTCAACTTGGTTGAAAGATACAGAGCAACTGAGGATCTACTCCAAAAAGTATCTCCTGGACACAATAACCCTCGGAACAGCACTGAATGCCCGGTAAGACTGTTCCTTTTCCTAAAAGGGTAAAAAATGCAGTTAAGGGAGGTGGCTCAGTGAGGGAACTGTTGACTGGAGGTTCCAGAGGGACCCAGAAGTCCAGAATAGGCTCTCAATTTGGGGACCAGGATGCTTAGGTGCCAGCAGTAGGAGTGATCACCGAACCTGATAATTTTCTCTTAAAGGTTCTTGCTGGTGAGACAGAGGAGCCGGAGGGAGGTGGAGATATGCCTGATTTAGAGGTATCCCGGGATAATTTTGGCACTATTCAACTCAGAGATCCCACGCTATTAAAGGCCAGGGAAAATGTTAAAGTCATACATGGTGTGCCTTCATTTCCAGGGGCCGAAAAAATGTTCCCCCACATGGCTATTAACCAAGATTTATTGTACCAGGTGGATAAAATGCATGGGGAAGTTGTTGAGCAGCTCGTGGTGCCACAGCCATACAGTAGAATGGTGACACAACCGAGGTCATAAGCATGTGCTTGGTGGACACCTAGGCTGTGACAAAACCAGAGAGTGCACCAGATTTTTCTTGTCTGGTGTGTATACTGAGGTACAAAAGTACTAAGAGTCCTGCCCTGAGTGCTAGCTGACCACGCCTATGCCAAACTTCAGGAGTCCACTGGTTTCTCTACCTATCATAGAGGTTCCTTTTAAAAGAATTGCTATGGATCTGGTTGGCCTTTTAGTCCGCTAGGGGCCATCAGTATATCCTGGTGGTCTTGGATTACGCCATCCGCTGACAGGTAAAAGCTTTTTTTAGGAATTGTGGTATACAACTGTAGGTTCATTCCTCACTTTGCCAGCACAGCAGCCCCATTAACAGACCTTACTAAGGGAAGTAAGCCTGTCATGGTCAAGTGGAGCGCAGAGGCTGAAAAGGGCGTTCCAAGAACTGAAAGTGACTCTTGGTAAACAGCCAATCCTAGTCACAAAAGACTTCAGAAAGCAGTTTGTGGTCCAGACTGATGTGTCTGATGTAGGGCGAGGTGCAGTCCTGTCACAGGAGGTTGGCGGTGAGGAATATCATATCATACATATCTAATCAGGAAGCTTACTCTCGCTGAGAAAAATTACAGCATTGTTGAACAGGAGTGCTTAGCAATCAAGAGAGCCTTGGAATATCTTAAAGGGAGTCTTTCACCTGTTTTCTACCAATATAACTAAGAGCACTGCCCCATAGAAGATTGCAGACACATCCCAGACATACCTGTGTGCACTTTGTGCCTTCATTTCATCTCCAGAAAAAGCACTTTTATTCTGCTGAAAAACAGCTTCTAAGTGCCCGGCACTGCTGCTCCAAAAGGAAACCAGAACTAGAAATATGAACCTGGTCTTGTTTGAAAGCTGGCATTACAGCCTTTCAAACAATACCAGAGCCAGCGCCTGAGCTAGGTGGCTGCATCTTGCTGAGCTCCGTGACTTCTCCTGCTGTGGGCGCCGCTAATGACAGCATATAGGAGCAGAGATGGTCAAGATCGGAGGACCCAAGCCTGGTGACCTGGGTCTACCTGCTAAGACCCCGTTTTAGACCTCAGGCATGACGAAATAAGTGAAAAAGCAGTCGAGTACTTTGTATTGCCATGCACCAGAAGATGTTGCTGAGGGTATGTCAGAGGGGGACAGTGATGGCGAGGAGGCTGGAGAAGCCTGTAACCTTCCGGTTTCCAGACACTTTATTAAACAAGCCCTAGAGGCGGCCTTAGGCCCAATTAAGCAAAACTCAGTTCTGACTCAGGAAATACAACATATAGGCCATCGGGTTGATAACCTAAGAGCTCTGGCCAGCACCTCACCTCCTAAGCCTGCACCATATCCTAATCAGAGACAACTGGAGGACAGAAAATGCCTACTTGTGTTGCCCTGCCTTCTGTCAATTTTGACCCGGCTACAAAATGTGGCCACTTTTAGGTGTTTTTTTTTCCACGGCCGCTTTAGACTACTTTCACACTTGCGTTGTAAGGATCCGTTTGTGAGATCCGTCACAGGCTCTCATAAATGGTCCAAAACTGATCAGTTTTGTCCTAATGCATTCTGAATGAAAAAGATCCGTTCAAAAGCATCAGTTTGCTTCAGTTTGTCAGCATTCCGTTTAGCGACACTAAAACGCTGCTTTCATTTTGTAGTCTACATGAAGAAACTGATCCAAACTGATCTGTCCTGACTCACAATGTAAGATAATGGAGACGGATCCGTTTTCTCAGACACAATAGAAAACTGATCCGTCCCCTATTGACTTTCAATGAGTTCATGACGGATCCGTCTTAGCATATACAAAACCATCCGGAGCAGGCAGGTGTATTATCAGTAACGAAGCGTTTTGATCCATGACGGATCCAGCAAAACTCTGGTGTGAAAGTAGCCTAGTTTCCCAGTCTGCCCCTGCCCACGTCTACCTCAGGAACAGCAAACTCTTTTCCAAATTGCCAAAGCTTATCTATGTCGAAACACGCTTGTTTAGATACACAACGTGTGATTTCAAATGGGCAGTTTGGTCACATTTTGAACAAAGATATGCCCCCTCAAATGGCTGTTCCAGGACTGCATACATTACACAAGATGTTCACTGGACTGCGCTGTCAATAATGGAAGACATACTAATGGGGATAACACCGATATTATAGAAAAATAGAATAATACAGTGCAATGAAAAGCAACTGACTTATTGTAGTCGCCTCCTAAAGTCCCTGAATCTCAATTCACATAATGTAAAGTCACACGCTTAATACAAATACGCGCTTTAATTAAAAAACGCGAACGCTCACAAACTAACATTTTTGTCTGCTTGTATAGGTGCTGCGCCCAAAAACTGCTGTTTTATTTTCCTCTGGATTTCACCCACTTGCTCACAGAGAGACTGTTACGGCTCCCATCTAATAAAAAACTCACCAAAAGAACCTGATGACATTACCACGTGATCACGCTGGCCGCGCACAGTGACGTCTTCATGTTCACCGCAGATCCTTTGGTGGGTTTTCATCAATCAAAATGGAGCGGACGGCCTCTCCACGATCAAGTGGATGAGGTGAGTATATACTGTAGATATATATTTTAACCCCAGATTAACACCCGGAGTCTATGAGAATTACAGTAAGTTCTATGGAGCCCTGCCACAGGCAGTCTGTCACAGGAGGACTGAGGCTCCGCACACATCCATCTCCTATGATCCTCGCTAGGAGGACCAGTGCACAGCCGGGCGCTCACACATTTTTTAATCACAGATCCTGGTCACATTTGATCTACATTTGAGGTTAAAATGTCTCCGACAATGTCATCGTCTATGGCATCATTAGCCGCAGTGGCTGCTATTTAAACAGCAGGACTCAGCGGTATAGTACCCCCTACTTGCGAGTGGGAACGTCCTGACCAATGAAGCATTATTTGAAGGTCAAACAGATATGTATACCTTGTAATCCAGCATACTCTGATGGATCAGTTGGTTAATAATCTCGATGTCCCCTTAGGAAGTAGGAGATGACTAGATTGCCCTTAGCTCAGTGAGTAGTGGGTCTAGAGAGCAGAGACAGTGAGAGGAAGACACGTGTGTCATTCCTCAGCGACTGTGTATACAGATACCGCCGGGCTGGGAAGTGCAGGAGCTGCCGGTCCCACAGACACGATCAGCCCTGCACTGAGGATGTACAGCAATGTATTTTGCTGTACGCCTCACTGGGGGTGTATTCACCTTAACCTGGATACTATGTCCCCAGAGTTTGTATAACCTTATGGGGAAATAAAGTGTAAATAAATAAAAAAAATAAAAAGTAACATATTATAAAAAAAAGTATATTAAAAGAAATATCCCCTAAAGCTGCAAATGTTACAAACAAAAAAATAAAAAAAAGACATATTTGGTATCACCGCATCTGCAACAACCGGCTCTATAAAAATATCACATGATCTACCCCATCAGTGAACGCGTAAAAAAAAAAAATAAACATTACGCCAAAACGATTTTTCAGTCACCTCACCTACCAAAAAACATAATATCAATCAATCAAAATCGTATATACCCCAAAATATAGCATAAAATCACCTCATCCACAAAAAATAGACACAACCATACAGAAAAATGTAAAAAAATATGGCTCTAGCTCATTTTGCAAAAATGTAAAATTTATTTGTATCCTTGAAATCCGTAACAGCAGGATCTTTAAAATTCACTGATTACCCCATCAAATAACGGTAAAAAAAATATCAAAAAATTGAAACCAAAACTGCTTTTTGAGACTTTACTCTCAAAAAATGAGATAAAAAGGCTGAAAGTCAAATGTACCCAAAATGTGCCAATAAAAATAAGCCCTCACACAGCTCATCACAGAAAAAATTTAAAGTTATGCGCGTAAAACCATGAAAGCAAATTCCATGTTAGATCAGATGACGCTCCTTCCTACTGAGCCTGATGTATCCCAAATAACAGTTTCCGACATGTCACTACTGTATTCAGGAGAAAATGACAATTGGTATTTCTCCTGTTATGTTTTTGAAAAAAAGTTTGGGCCTAACCCCATTTTCTTAAAAAATGTAATTTTTATTTTCACAGCCAAGTATTATACAGTATATCTATAACACCAGGTCTAGCTCTACACCCCTTAAAAATTCCGTGGTGGTGTAGTTTACAAAATGTGGTCACTTTTTGGGGTTTAGCTGTGGGGGTGCCAGGGTCTCTTCAAATGCACATGGTGTCCAAAAACCATTCCAACAAAATCTGCCC
>ONZH01021868.1:0-119447 GCA_900303285.1 Rhinella marina
CCATGCTGGCACTGCTTTCCTATCCCCCGCCCCAGGACGCAGGCATGAGAGTCTCCCTCCCCGTACCCACCCAGTAGTCCACAGCGTACACAGCGTACACAAAGTTCTCCCAGCACAGTGCCCAGCTCTCCCCATCCCAGACGGGCAAACACGCACCCACCACCCACCACCCTGTCCACGGCAGACACAAAGACCTCCAAGCACAGTGCCCAGCTTTCCTAATTCCAGACGGGCTAAGACACACACTGCAGCCACCTATTAGTCTCCACACGTGGGTGGGTGCAGAGCCTTTTAGTGCCCCTCAAGACAATGTTTGTGTGCCAGGACCTGGTAGTAACCCTCCTTGAAGTTGTGGGGGAGAGACCGCCGGTGACCCTCAAGACAATTTTGGCCGACAGTGTAGTGGCGAGCCTCCAAAAAATCGTGGGTGAGAGCCTGGAGGTGACCCTCAGAGACAAATGGTTTAAAAAAGCATGGTGGTGCACCCCTGAATAACAGTCTGTGACTGAGATTGCAGGTGAACCCGCTAAAATTGTAGTCTAGCACACCTTGGTGGTGAACCCCTAAATTACAAAGTTTGACTGAGTTTGCAGTTTACAGCATGGGGGTGAACACCAGGATGACTTGTTAAGACTGAGATTGCAGTTTACAGCATGGCGGTGACCCTGGGGCCGCTCATGTACTGCCCACACCGAGGATTGCGGGGCCTACCTCGGTCACGGTTTCTCAGACTTATTATGCCTCTTCCTCCAACCCCTCCTCCTCCTCCTTCTACTATCAATTAGCATCCGTGAGCACGGCGCCTTCAGTCGGTAGCTCTAACAGAACTTTTCCACTCTCATTCCTGTAGATGAAAGGAGTATGAGAGTGAATCAATATCAACAGGCCCTGGTGCACAACCTGAAACTATCCTTCCCATCTGACACCGCTAGCGGCAGAGGACGTAGTTCTGTGGGCCAACTAGCGGAGGAGAGGAGGCGAGCAGGCAGCTTGTCAAGCACTGGCAGGGGGACACTCTCCAAGGCCTTTGCCAGTTTTATGTCACCCCAGCAAGACTATGTCACCCGTCCCCAGTCTAGGCAGAGTAGGGGGGAGCTGTTCAGAAAGATGGTGAGGGAGTACCTAGCTAACCATACCAACGTCCTGCATAATCATTCTGCTCCATACAACTACTGGGTTGCAAAGCTGGACACGTGGCCTGAACTGGCGCTGTACGCCTTGGAGGTGCCGGCCTGCCCTGCCGCTAGCGTGTTGTCAGAGCGGGTCTTCAGTGTAGCTGGTGGCATCATCACTGATAAGCGTACACGCCTGTCAACTGACAGCGCTGACAGGCTGACGCTTGTTAAAATGAATAAAGCCTGGATTTCACCGGAATTCAAATCTCCACCGGGGGAAAGCAGCTCAACATGAAGATTCTTTATGTATCATCTCCTCCCCTCCTCCTCCTTCTTTAGACTCTGGCTACTGTACCGCACACGACAGAATTTTTCACTGCACTGTAGTATATATAACTGAGAGAAAAAACGTAGTCTTTAGACTGCGGCTATTGTACCGCACCTAGACTGCACTACAGATCCCAGCAAGCCAAGGTACAGCAGTAGCAAAAATGAGTACTGAGAGGACTGTGGGCAATTTCTTTGGGGTCTGTGTGGACCACGTGCTGTCCCCTTTCTGCCACCAGTCGTTGTGCAAAGTGTGCAGCCAAGATAGTGGTAGCTGCACTACAAGTCCCAGCCAGCAGCCAGGAGGAGACAAAAAAAAGGTGCTTGTAGCCCTTAAAAGGGCTGTTGGGTTCTTTGAGGATGATTCCTGCCTAACCAAAATCTAAATTGAGGCCCTAACACTCTCCTTAACAGACAGCAGCTCTGTCCCTAATCTCATCCAGGCGGCGTCTGAGGCGAGCAGCGCGGGACCAGATTCTTATATTCCCAGGTCATCTGATCTGGCCAGCCAATCCCTGCTATCGACTTGTAGGGGTCCCACGTGATGCTAGGGGGTACCAAAGACTCTCCTGCATGTTGATTGGCTGAGAAAAAGGCGCCTAACATGCAGGAAGAGGAAGATGCCATTTCCTTGAGTATCGCGAGATGCTCGTCCGAGTATCGAGCATGTACAAATACCCTAATGCTCGAACGAGCACCAAGCTCAGATGAGCATGTTCGCTCATCTCTAATTTTTATCATTTTTATATGTATTTCAAGTCAATAAATGTGTAGTCATGTAGAGATGAGCGAACATGCTCGTCCGAGCTTGGTGCTCGTTCGAGCATTAGCGTTTTCATACATGCTCGATACTCGGACGAGTGTTAGGGCCTGACGTGGTCCACACAGACCCCAAAGAAATTGCCCAAAGTCCTCTCAGTGCTCATTTTTGCTACTGCTGTACCTTGGCTTGCTGGGATCTGTAGTGCAGTCTAGGGAATACGTTTTTTCTCTCAGTTATATATACTACAGTGCAGTGAACAATTCTGTAGTGTGCTGTACAGTAGCCGCAGTCTCTAGGGAATACATTTTTTCTCTCAGTTATATATACTACAGTGCAGTGAAAAATTCTGTCGTGTGCAGTGCAGTAGCCGCAGTCTAGAAAATACGTTTTTTCTCTCAGTTATATATACTACAGTGCAGTGAAAAATTCTGTCGTATGCGGTACAGTAGCCGCAGTCTAAAGAGTATGTTTTTTCTCTCAGTTATATATACTACAGTGCAGTGAACAATTCTGTAGTGTGCTGTACAGTAGCCGCATTTTAAACAGTACGTTTTTCTCTCAGTTATATATACTACAGTGCAGTGAACAATTCTGTAGTGTGCTGTACAGTAGCCACATTCTAAACAGTACGTTTTTTCTCTCAGTTATATATACTACAGTGCAGTGAACAATTCTGTAGTGTGCTGTACATTAGCCGCAGTCTAAAGAGTATGTTTTTTCTCTCAGTTATATATACTACAGTGCAGTGAACAATTCTGTAGTGTGCTGTACAGTAGCCGCATTCTAAACAGTACGTTTTTTCTCTCAGTTATATATACTACAGTGCAGTGAAAAATTCTGTCGTGTGCGGTACAGTAGCCGGAGTCTAAAGACTACGGTCTTTCTCTCAGTTATATATACACTACAGTGCAGTGAACAATTCTGTAGTGTGCGGCCCAGTAGCCGCAGTCTAGTGGTGACACCAACAAGTGACCAAGTTAGTTGAGGTAGCAGGTGAGCCACCCAAACATGTAGCCTGACACAGCATGGCGGTGACAACAGAGTGACCAAGTTAGACTGAGGTAGCAGGTGAAGCACATAAAATTTTACCTTGACACAGCATGGCGGTGACAACCCCAATTGACCAAGTTACTTGAGGTAGCCGGTGAACCACACAAAAATTTACCATGACACAGCATGGCGGTGACAACAGAGTGACCAAGTTAGACTGAGGTAGCAGGTGAACCACCCAAAAATTTACCCTGACACAGCATGGCGGTGACACCCCCAATTGACCAAGTTACTTGAGGTAGCCGGTGAACCACCCAAAAATTTACCCTGACACATCATGGCGGTGACAACAGAGTGACCAAGTTAGACTGAGGTAGCAGGTGAAGCATATAAAATTTTACCCTGACACAGCATGGCGGTGACACCGCCAGTTGACCAAGTTACTTGAGGTAGCCGGTGAACCACCCAAAAATTTACCCTGACACAGCATGGCGGTGACAACAGAGTGACCAAGTTAGACTGAGGTAGCAGGTGAACCACCCAAAAATTTACCCTGACACAGCATGTCAGCATTTGAATTCCGGTGAAATCCAGGCTTTATTCATTTTAATAAGCGTCAGCCTGTCAGCGCTGTCAGTTGACAGGCGTGTACGCTTATCAGTAATGATACCACCAGCTACACTGAAGACCCGCTCTGACAACATGCTAGCGGCAGGGCAGGACAACACCTCCAAGGCGTAAGTTCAGGCCACGTGTCCAGCTTTGCAACCCAGTAGTTGTATGGAGCAGAGTGATCACGCAGGACGTTGGTATGGTCAGCTAGGTACTCCCTCACCATCTTTCTGAACAGCTCCCCCCTACTCTGCCTAGACTGGGGACGGGTGACATAGTTTTGCTGGGGTGACATAAAACTGGCAAAGGCCTTGGAGAGTGTTCCCCTGCCAGTGCTTGACAAGCTGCCTGCTCGCCTCCTCTTCCCCGCTAGTAGGCCCACAGAACTACGTCCTCATCCGCTAGCGGTGTCAGATGGGAAGGATAGTTTCAGCTTGTGCACCAGGGCCTGTTGATATTGATTTACTCTCATACTCCTTTCCTCTACAGGAATGAGAGTGGAAAAGTTCTGCTTGTACCGGGGGTCCAGGAGGGTGAACACCTAGTAATCGGTGTTGGCAAAAATGCTTCTAACGCGAGGGTCACGGGAAAGGCAGCCTAACATGAAGTCAGCCATGTGCGCCAGAGTCCCAACACGCAAGAATTCCCTCTCCTCAATAGGCTGACTCTCCATTTCCTCCTCTTCAGCTCATACGTGCTCAACAGATAAGAAGGAATGAGCATTGGTACCCTCTTCAGTCTCGCCAACATTCTCCTCCTCATCCTCATACTCCTCCTCCCCCTCCTCCAATACGCGCCAGACCTGAGGGTGCTCTGGCTATCAAGCAACGTATGTTCTTCACCCATGTCCTATGACAAGCGCAAAGCCTCTGACTTCATGTTGAGCAGTGAGTTTTTCAGCAGACAAAGCAGTGGAATGGTGACGCTGATAATGGCGGCATCACCGCTGACCATCTGTGTTGACTCCTCAAAGTTGCTTAACACCTGACAGATATCAGACATCCACGTCCACTCCTCATTGTAGACTTGAGGAAGCTGACTAACCTGACTACCAGTTCTCGTGGAAGTTGTCATCTGGCAGTCTACAATGGCTCTGCGGTGCTGGTAAACCCTGGCTAACATGTGTAATGTGTAATTCCATCGCGTGGGCACGTCGCACAACAGTCGGTGAGCTGTCAGTTGTAAGCGCCGTTGCACTGCCCTGCAGTGAGTCTGCCGAGTTGCAAAGTCGCCACCAGGTTACGCCCGTTGTCACACACAACCATGCCTGGTTTGGGGTTCAGCGGCGCCAGCCAAAGATCGGTCTGCGCCGTGATGCCCTGTAACAGCTCTTGGGCGGTGTGCCTCTTGTCACCTAAGCTCAGCAGTTTCAGCACCGCCTGTTGGCGCTTACCCACGGCAGTGCTGCTACGCCTAGAGCTACCAACTGAAGGCGCCGTGCTCACGGATGGTAATTAAGAGGAGGAGGAGGGGTTGGAGGAAGAGGCATAATAAGTCTGAGAAACTGTGACTGAGGTAGGCCCCGCAATCCTCGGTGTGGGCAGTACATGAGCGGCCCCAGGGTCAGACTCGGTCCCAGCCTCCACCAAGTTAACCCAATGTGCCGTCAGGGAGATATAGTGTCCCTGCCCGCCAGCACTTGTCCACGTGTCCGTAGTTAGGTGGACCTTCTCAGTAACCGCGTTGGTCAGGGCACGGATGATGTTCTCTGACATGTGCTGGTGTAGGGCTGGGGCGGCACATCAGGAAAAATAGTGGCGGCTGGGGACCAAGTACCGAGGGACAGCCACCACCATCAGGTTGCGGAAAGCCTCAGTCTCTACCAGTCTATAGCTCGGCATCTCCAGGCTCAGCAGTTTGGAGATGTGGACGTTTAAGGCTTGTGCATGTGGGTGGATGGAATTGTATTTGCGCTTGCGCTCCAATGTCTGATGCAAAGACAGCTGAACACTGCGCTGGGACACATTGGTGGAGGGTGTGGAGGATCATGGAGGTGAAGGGGTGTTTGTAGGGTGGGAGGCGCTCATGCCGGGGTCCTGGGCGGGGTGTTGACTCGCAGAGCCAGCATGTGACACAGGGGAAGGAGCAGTGGTGTGACCTGCAGGAGGTGAACGGCCTTGGTTCCATTGAGTCGTGTGTTTAGCACTCATATGCCTGCGCATGTTGGTAGTGGTTAGGCTGGTAGTGGTGGCTCCCCTGCTGATCCTGGTGTGGTTGCACACCACAGTCCGTCGGTCATCCTCACTTTCTTTAAAGAACCTCCAGACTTGCGAACATCTAGGCCTCGGCACGGGAGCTTCACTCCGTGAAACAGTTGCTGATCTACTTGCTCTGGCCCTGCTTCTCCCTCTGGCCACCCCACTACCTCCTCCAACCTGTTCTGGTGCTGCACTTGCCTCCCCCTCAGAAGCACTGTCTTGACTAGGCTTACCAACCCAGCTCGGGTCAGTCACCTCATCATCCACCAGCTCTTCCTCCGATTCCTCACTCTGCTCCCCCCTCGGACTTACTGCCCTGACAACAACATCACTGTCTGACAACTGTGTCTCATCATCATCATCATCCGACACCTCTTGACACACTACTTGCACTAAGTCCACACTCTCATCACCCACAGACTGCGAAAGTTTGAAATTTTGGGCATCAGGACAGAGCAACTGCTCCGGTTGCTGTTGAGCAGTGGTTTGTGACTCTGGGAAGGGTCCTGAAAAGAGTTCCAGGGAGTATGCCGGATCTGAATCCATATTTTCCATGGGGGGGCCAGGCTGGGGGGAAGGAGGTTGAGCTGGAGGAGACAGAGGTCTACTCCCTTGGCTAAAGTGGGTGGACTGCATGGAAGACTGGGTGGTGGATAAATTACTGGACACATTATCCGCTATCCACGTCATCACCTGTTCGCACTGTTGTGGTTTCAATAGTGCTGTACCACGTGACCCTGTAAGTTGCGAGATGAAGCTAGGGAGCAAACCTCTGCGGCGTTCCACTGCTCCCTCATCAGCAGGTACTGTGTCACCCTGCCCAGGACCACGGCCTCTGCCGCCCTACATCACTTGAACGCCCACGTCCTCGACCCTTAGCCCTTGGGTTCAACATTTTGTGTATTCACTAAATTAATATCTGAGGCCAAAACCGTTTTCAGTAGACTGTAGAATTACTATCTGAGGCCAAAAACGTATTCTCTAGACTGCGGCTAGTGTACCGCACACCACACAATTTTTCACTGGACTGTAGTATATATAATTAAAAAAAACAAAACGTATTCTCTAGACTGCGGCTAGTGCACCGCACACCACACAATTTTTCACTGGACTGTATTAAATGTATCTGAGAGAAAAAATGTATTCTCTAGACTGCTGCTAGTGTACCACACAACACACAATTTTTCACTGGACTGTAGTATATGTATCTGAGAGAAAAAATGTATTCTCTAGACTGCGGCTAGTGTACCGCACAACACACAATTTTCCACTGGACTGTAGTATATATAAGTGAGAGAAAAAACGTATTTTCTAGATTGCGGCTACTGTACCGCACACCACAGAATTGTTCACTGGACTGTAGTCACCGCCATGCTGTGTCAGGCTAAATTTTTGGGTGGTTCAGTTGCTATCTTAGTCTAACCAAGCCACTCTGGGGTTCACCGCCATGCTGTAAACTGCAATCTCAGTCTTAACAAGTCATCCTGGGGTTCACCCCCATGCTGTAAACTGCAATCTCAGTTAATCTTTGTAATTTAGGGGTTCACCACCAAGGTGTGCTAGACTACAATTTTAGCGGGTTCACCTGCAATCTCAGTCACAGACTGTTATTCAGGGGTGCACCACCATGCTTTTTTAAACTATTTGTTTCTGAGGGTCACCTCCAGGCTCTCACCCACGATTTTTTGGAGGCTCGCCACTACACTGTCGGCCAAAATTGTCTTGAGGGTCACCGGCGGCCTCTCCCCCACAACTTCAAGGAGGGTTACTACCAGGTCCTGGCACACAAACATTGTCTTGGGGGGAACTAAAAGGCTCTGCACCCACCCACGTGTGGAGACTAATAGGTGGGTGCAGTGTGCGTCTTAGCCCGTCTGGAATTAGGAAAGCTGGGAACTGTGCTTGGAGGTCTTTGTGTCTGCCGTGGACAGGGTGGGTGGGTGGTGGGTGCGTGTTTGCCCGTCTGGGATGGGGAGAGCTGGGCACTGTGCTGGGAGAACTTTATGTACGCTGTGGACTACTGGGTGGGTGCGGGGAGGGAGACGCTTATGCCTGCGTCCTGGGGCGGGGTATAGGACAGCAGTGCCAGCATGGGCAGTGGTGTCACCCGCAGGCGGTGATGGACCTTCGTTGCACCTAGTTGTGTGCTTTACTAACATGTGATGGGCATGTGCCTTGCCCATCTTGGTCTGGGTCAGCACAATTGTCTTGAGGGTCCCCACCAGGCTGTTGCCAGAATTTGGAGTAATGGTAAGATTAGACAGCCTCAGAGGCATCCATGCATGCTGCCCCTGCTGTTTCCTGTCCATTTCCGTGGTGTTTCCATCATTTTCTGAGGTTTCCAGGTTTTCACGCAACCTTCCCTGTGCAGAGCCTTGGTCCCCTGCAAAAAATGCTCGAGTCTCCCATTGACTTCAATGGGGTTTCTTTATTCGAAATGAGCACCCGAGCATCGGGAAAAATTCGACTCGAATAACGAGCACCCGAGCATTTTAGTGCTCGCTCATCTCTAGTTGTCATACATACTTTTACCAGAAGGAGGTGTGCATACCCTAATTTCTTTCATTTAGCAACCATTTTACTGGAAGTGGGTACCCCAGTGGGTAGTGAACCCTCCATTTTCCATTATCCTAGTGTGAGCCCCTCAATATTAATACCAGGCACCATTTAATTTTGTATTGGAAAATAATTCTTTGTGGTGTAAAATTGAAAAAAAAGGTTTTGGGGTTTTGATATTCCGATGTTCACTGTGTGGTAAAAATGACATGATGTCCATTTTCTGTAGGTCCCAGGCTGTCATGGTAATCAATCGGAACAGGGGCTCCCTTTGGAAGACAGAGGGAGCCGCATCCTTCGGCCTAAACTTACAGATGCCTCGATTGCTATTGAACGAAGCATCTGAGAGGTTAAATAACTGGTTTTGATGTAATTGCCGATTCCGGTCATTGCGGCCAGGTGCCTTCTGTACTATACAGGCGGCATCTGCCATGTATGGAGCGGTCTCTGTGCAGAAGCCCGTTTTGTACAATTACCTGTGCATAATGCTGTACATGTATAGTATTATGCGTTTAGGGGTTAAAGGAGTTTTACAGGATTAGAAAAATATGGCTGCTTTCTTCTTGAAAGTATCTGATATTAGAGCTTGAATGTAACTGAGTTGCAATACCAGACAAAACCTGTGGACAGCAGCGACACTGTTTCGCGAATAAATGTTTTTTTTAATCCTGTGCTTCGCCTTTAGGCCTCTTTCACCCGGGCGTCACGGATTCTGTCCGGATGCGTTCCGGAAAATCCGCACGCATCCGCACCAATCCGCATTGACTGCGATTGCGTACGTTCATTCAGTTTTTTCTGTGCGGGTGCGAAGCGTTTTGATGCGTTTTTCACGCGCGTGATAAAAAACTGAATGTTTACAAACAACATCTCTTAGCAACCATCAGTGAATCACGCATTTGATCCGCACTTGCGTGCGGATGCAATGCGTTTTTCACGCAGCCCCATTCACTTCAATGGGGACAGGGCTGCGTGAAAAACCCAGAATATATAGAACATGCTGCGATTTTCACGCAAGGGCAAACTGATGCGTGAAAAACATCGCTCATGTGAAAAGCCCCATTGAAATGAATAGGTCAGGATTCAGTGCGGGTGCAATGCGTGCATCGAACGCATTGCACCCGCGCGAAAATCTCGCTCGTGTGAAAGGGGCCTTAAAGCTTCTGAATACTGCAGAAAAATCAGGAGTGGTGACCCGGCAAACATCACACGCCACTGAACTGCTTATTTAGAAGAGAAGTCTTTAGGTCCCCTAGCACGTTATTCAATTGGGTGATGTTTATGTCCGGGTGCTGTCCAAGTGTAGATCTAACAGCAGACGAACAGAAGACTGACTCATTATATTCACGTGTGCCATTTTCTGCTCAAACCATCGTTCCATGCAGACAAAACCACTGCATGCACCATCCAGCCCCAATTTCCGTGCAGGACATGCTAATTCAAGTGATTAGGTCTTTGAGAAATAAGGACTGCGAACGGCTGTAACCAATAGGGTGGCTGCACATGGTGCAAATTTATGTACAAAAAAATTCTCATGAAACTGCACTATTTATTACGTCAATTTCCGTACCTAAGAAAAAAAAGCAAAGTGTACATAAGATTTAATTGTACAATCTCATACACTTTGAGAAATCCGTGTGGAAAAAACATGCGCAATCCACACAGTTTGCAGGCGCCCTAAAGGTAAGTTCATACAATACATTTGTGATATTATTTTTTTTTTGCCACATGCATTTTTTCGACGAGGGTTCCTGGTTTTAGAGAGTTTAATTTGTTCCAAATTGAGTTAAAATCACATGCTTTTTTGAATACTCATTTTTCCGACACATGGCAAAAACTGCTGTACCACCGTACCTTGCAAATACACCCTTGAAAATTTTACAAAACATGACTTCCACTAGTCACCGTTTAGTGAATGACCCCCAGGGGGTCTGAAATGCTTTTGCTCAGCATTCTTTTATAAATTTCATAAAACTAGATTATCTGCAAATTTTTTCTTTTCTTTTTTTTTGCCGTCCTTGTTCTCCCTCTTCCTTGTGCATTCATCTCCATTGTAAAAAAAATAAAAATAAATAATAATCTCTAAACACCTGTAAATGGAAGATATTTAATGAGATGAAATGCACTTTCCAGTGGCTGCAGTAAACGTCAGTAAGTGGGACCATATATTCTGCTGCTTTTAAACCGGATTTTTCTCTCACCGCTTTGTCAATACTTAAGGCCTTTTGTCTGTGGTGTAAACAATTCAATGTCAGGATGCGTATACATAGCTGGAGAGGCTGAAATAAGGAGCCAGGCTCCTTATAAAGGCTCGCCTGACGAAGAAGCGAAGATAATACAAAAGCTTCATGAAAATTTTCTTAAGCAGAGAACGCTTTACAGTAAATAACCATACACACAATTTATAGGACGCTGGCATATGCCACAACGCGGAAACAATCGACGCCCTTCACCTTTTGCAACGATGATCTCATGCACAAATACAGAGATTGTCATTTGGGGGTGGGGCAAGGTAAGAAAAGCAATAAGGGGCGAGCAGTCAAGTGGTGGTTCATAGGACACAAGAAGATTATCATGTGGGAATAAATTCTGACACTGAGAGCTGATGAAAAATAGCAAGAAAACAAACTGAAGGTCGTGGCACATAATAAATCTATAATTGATGGTATGTTAATAGGAATAATGGCGCTGTGTTATTTATCCACGTAACGAGTATACACTCACCGGCCACTTTATTAGGTACACCAGGCTAGTAACGGGTTGGACCCCCTTTTGCCTTCAGAACTGCCTCAATTCTTCGTGGCATAGATTCAACAAGGTGCTGGAAGCATTCCTCAGAGATTTTGGTCCATATTGACATGATGGCATCACACAGTTGCCGCAGATTTGTCGGCTGCACATCCATGATGCGAATCTCCCGTTCCACCACATCCCAAAGATGCTCTATTGGATTGAGATCTGGTGACTGTGGAGGCCATTTGAGTACAGTGAACTCATTGTCATGTTCAAGAAACCAGTCTGAGATGATTCCAGCTTTATGACATGGCGCATTATCCTGCTGAAAGTAGCCATCAGATGTTGGGTACATTGTGGTCATAAAGGGATGGACATGGTCAGCAACAATACTCAGGTAGGCTGTGGCGTTGCAACGATGCTCAATTGGTACCAAGGGGCCCAAAGAGTGCCAAGAAAATATTCCCCACACCATGACACCACCACCACCAGCTTGAACCGTTGATACAAGGCAGGATGGATCCATGCTTTCATGTTGTTGACGCCAAATTCTGACCCTACCATCCGAATGTCGCAGCAGAAATCGAGACTCATCAGACCAGGCAACGTTTTTCCAATCTTCTACTGTCCAATTTCGATGAGCTTGTGCAAATTGTAGCCTCAGTTTCCTGTTCTTAGCTGAAAGGAGTGGCACCTGGTGTGGTCTTCTGCTGCTGTAGCCCATCTGCCTCAAAGTTCGACATACTGTGAGTTCAGAGATGCTCTTCTGCCTACCTTGGTTGTAACGGGTGGCAATTTGAGTCACTGTTGCCTTTCTATCAGCTCGAACCAGTCTGCCCATTCTCCTCTGACCTCTGGCATCAACAAGGCATTTCCGCCCACAGAACTGCCGCTCACTGGATGTTTTTTCTTTTTCGGACCATTCTCTGTAAACCCTAGAGATGGTTGTGCGTGAAAATCCCAGTAGATCAGCAGTTTCTGAAATACTCCGACCAGCCCTTCTGGCACCAACAACCATGCCACGTTCAAAGGCACTCAAATCACCTTTCTTCCCCATACTGATGCTCGGTTTGAACTGCAGGAGATTGTCTTGACCATGTCTACATGCCTAAATGCACTGAGTTGCCGCCATGTGATTGGCTGATTAGAAATTAAGTGTTAACGAGCAGTTGGACAGGTGTACCTAATAAAGTGGCCGGTGAGTGTATAATATAACAGGGAGGTGTCACCCACAAGATTGCTAATAGCAGCCAGGAATTACTTGGAGAAGGTATAGAAACTATGCAAACCTAGACAGACGTGTTGGTATTTTTCTAAGGGCTCATGCAAATTGCGGTCCACAATGCATGGGCACCGACCATAGGGCTGCCGTATGCGGACGCCAGACCCATTCACTTGAATGGGGTCCGTGATCTGCACGGCAAAAAAGTACTGCATGCACTACTTTTTTTTGCGGTGCGGAGGCACGGACAGAAAACCCACAGAAGCACTCAGTAGTGCTTCCGTGGGCTTCCGATCCGTGCCTCTGTTCCGCACTATATCTCCCAGATTCAAGCGAATGATTCCACCTTTCATTTTCCATAGGGGCTCTCAATAATGAAAGGTGAAATCTGATTGTTATGGGCAACTACGACAGTTTTCCTTTACACCAGTTTTTATAAATCTCCCTCATTGGCTATCACCCAGCTTTCCTGGAGTCCTTAAAGGGGTTGTCTCACTTTGGCAAATGGCATTTATCATCTAGAGAAGATTTATACAAGGCACTTACTAATGTATTGTGATTATCCATATTGCCTCCTTTGCTGGCTTAATTTTTTCCTCTCATTGTACACTGCTCATTTCCATGGTTATGACCACCCTGCAATCCAACAGCAGTGGTTGTGCTTGTGCACTGTGGGAAAAAGCACCGGCCTATGCACCTTTCCACAGTCCCGGCCACCAGAGAAGCTGGCGCTTTTTCCTATGGTGTGTAAGAACAGTCGCTAATGCTGGATTGCGGGGTGGTCGTGCAGTGTCCCACATATGTGTGTAAAAGGGACACAGCAAACTGTTTATGACTATGTATTTACAGTAGCCATGTCATTGTAAAACCCGTGTCTATTCTGTATATAGTATAAGAACCTCTATGGCTGAGTACTGCAATATTATTTTCAACCACTAGATGGTGGCATTCTGCCTTCTATATAAGGCCCAGTAGCAGGAAGTTAGAGTAGGAAAAGACAAGGAGGAGGTGTAAGGAGTTAGTTATGATGGAACCAAGTATTGTGCAGGAGGAAGAAAAGTGGAGATCCTTTCCTAAAGGAAAAGGCTGTCATTACCACTGACACTGGCCATGTCAGGACAGCAAGTGACAATTAACAGCTAAACCACTAGAACCCTGAATATTTCTTTGACTGTCAAGCCTGACAGAGGTAATCGACCGTCCCCGGTCTTCATGGACTCTGCCAGTACCCATGTGGTCAAGAGAAGCTACTGGAATCTGACTACAGTATCAGCAACCAGGTACAAGTTGTTTATTGGTCTACACTTTGGATCCCTCCGGGAGGTGCAGCCATCATTATATATATATATATTTCAGGAACCTGCTGGTGCAGATGTGTCATTCCTGCCCCACAGAGTATCCTTCTAAAAGAAAGGTCTTATGAAAGTGACCCTAATATAATATTGTCCAGAACCAGGGCTAGTTACAGAAGATCCCACTAGGAGTGAAAGTAACAGGATTTAAAGAGACAGTGCCTAACTAACTATCTATTATAACCACCTACCAGCCAAAGAGGACATCTTATTCGTAACCAATTGTAACATCATTTATTGCAACTATATGAACTCAAGGCAAAAGTAAAGATACCTCTTGTTTGATTAACAACTGCCTCCTCATCATTGCAAAGGGTGTGTCTACCTAAAAAGACACTGGCGTCACGAAATAACCAGGACCCAGCCGTCCGACACGGTCAAAATCAACACCAAGGGCACCTCAATTGACCATCCTGGAGTCCTGCGTACGGAGTGTGCCCCGAGGGAAGTTGTGTCCACCCTCCACACAACTACACACTGGCCCGGGGAAGATTCAACTGACCGTGAGTAAAACCACCGGCTGGACAGTGTTCACTGTGACAAATTCCCTAAACTCACACGCCTCCCTGCGGCTGGTGGCTGCAGTCGTAACCTTTGGAAAAGAGCAATGTATAAAGTGATGGAAAAATGAATCCAGCCAGCAAAGGAAGCAAAATGGACAATCACTATACATTAGTAACTGCCTTGTAGAAATCTTCTCTACATGATAAATGCCATTTGCTGAATGGAGTTATCCATTAAAGAGTACCTGTCACCACTCCTGACATGCCTATTTTAATAGCTTCATGCATTCCCCATGTAATAACAATTCTGGAGCATCTATTCTTATGGCTCTATGATGTACCATTCCTTTATTATTTCTTCTAGAAGTTATGAATGAATTGCTAGAAGTCCGCAGTAAGGGTACAGAGGGGAGGTAACAAGTTAGGGGTGTGTCCCTGCACAGTCTAAAAGTGGCAGCACTGATTGAACAGAGCGAGTCTGTGTGGGTACACCCCCCCAACTGGTTACCACCCCTCTGTACCCTTACTGCAGACTGCTAGCAATTCATTCATAACTTCTAGCAGGAATAATAAAGGAATGACACAACCTAGAGTCAACATAAGAATAGATGCTCCAGAATCGTTATTACATGGGGAATGCATGAAGCTATTGAAACAGACATGTCAGGAGCGGTGGCAGGTCCTCTTTAATGGCCATGCACCTAGTAATGGAAAGCTGGGTGGGAGCCCATGTTGCAATGATGGACACACTGGCTGTTACCCAGCTTTCGCAGTTGAATAGCATGTGCAACCTCTCAAAGAAGAGGACATCTCCGAGATTTCTATTTTCTAGGGATGTTTACAGGGAATCTCAGTTTATTGTAAAGGATCGTCTATGTTGTTCCGGCCGCTGCGAGGTCATCGCTAGCAGATGTGGCCTCATTCTTCAGGTATCTGGATAGAGTTTCTTTGTTGGGATTATTTATACTGCTCTATAAAAATTCTCCATGAAAGTCCCGAGTTTCGCTTTTATCCCCTCGTGATGTGGAACATCCTGTCGTAAATGCCGTCGGCTTTGGCAAGATTCTTTGAACTGGCGTCACTTTTTTTTTCAGGAGAACAAAATGAGTTACGCAATTTATAAGGAGACGCAGAGGAGAAGAAGATGGGAAGCACATGGGGCTGTCAGAGCAAAATAAGGAGGCAAACACAATGCTGCAATCTCATTGGCTGCCTGGTCAGGACCCTCATTTACGACTAATTATCTGCTATTCCGCCTGAAGGATTCATAGGGAATGTTTCTGCAACTGTAAAAGTAAGGACGCCTTCACATACCGCAGATTCTGTTGCAGAAAATTTTTGCGACTGAAGATCGATTCCATTCAACTGAATGAGGTTCGCAGAAATGCGTGTACTTACCGCCAAAACAACCCCATTCAGGCAAATAGAAACGATTTTCAGTAGCAGAAATTTTTTGCAACAAAATCTCCCATGTGTGAAGACACCTTAAGGGCCCATGCACACGACCGCGGCTCCGCAAGAAAAAACAGAACATGTCCTATTCTTGTCCGCAAAGCTTACAGGAGATTTATGCGCTCATTCACTTGGCTGATACTGTACTCTGAAAACAGATAATAATGCACTAACACAGTAGATGCAAGCAATATATATGGATTAAGCCCTCACTCTGATATGATAAAATCTCGAGACTCTCAGCCAATATATTTTGATCAAAACACATCTGTGCCCGCCTACCAGCACCAAGGTGGTCTCAGTCAGGCAGTTCCTACTCTAAGGGCTCTTGCACACGACCGTATGCCCTCTGAGACATACGGTCCGTGAGTGGGCCATATGTCCCAGAGCGGCATTGATCGTGCGCATGGGAGCACACAGCATCATAGATTACAATGATGCTTTGTACGTCGGGCTACCCACGGGGCTATTGTCCCGCACTCACAAGATCATATGAGTGCAGGACAATAGTCCTGCGGGCAGCCTGACGTGCACAGCATCATTGTAATCTATGATGCTGTCCCGTGCGCACGATCATTGCCACTCCGGGACATATGGCCTGCTCACGGACCGTATGTCTCGGAGGGCATACAGTCATGCGCAAGGGCCCTAAACCTACCTATGCCGTTGGGCATCTACATTCAGGAGAACAGACCCTCCACATATAGTGTGCTGCTTCTAGTCATCTCTATGTGCATCCAGAAACCGATGATAGGAGGAGAACGCACAGCTATATGTACCACCTAATCAAAGTTGCATGTGGGATAGGCGAGGCAAAAGTGCACAAGAATGATACTCCCAAGATGAAATAGGAGCGCATTCAACATTTGAAGGTGCCACTGAATCAAGCAGGGGCATAGCTAAGGGCTCATGGGCCCTGGTGCAAGAGTTCAGCTTGGGCCCACTCCCCCCCTCACTAAGCACTGGTGCACCTAGCTTTTCTGCTGTCCAAGTCAAAAATTGAAACACCCCCCACATGCCAAATTCTCAACCTAACCCCTTCCCTCCAGTCCTAATGTTAAAGGGTTTGTCCTCTATTTACTACTGATGACCTATCCTTAGGATAGGTCATCAATATCAGATCGGCTGGGTCTTCCAGCCCCCCCGCAGATCAGCTATTTCAAGAGAGGGCAGCGCTCATATGAGTGCTGCTTTCTCTGCTCTGTTCACCTGCTCGCCA
This sequence comes from Rhinella marina, assembly GCA_900303285.1. Classification (NCBI taxonomy): domain Eukaryota; kingdom Metazoa; phylum Chordata; class Amphibia; order Anura; family Bufonidae; genus Rhinella; species Rhinella marina. Next base: position 17,040 of record ONZH01021868.1, read on the forward strand.
CAGCATTTGCAGTAATGAGCAGTAAACAGAGCAGAGAAGGCAGCGCTTGTACGAGAAAAAAAGCCTTTAAAGACATACTTGGAAAACATTACATACAGCCCTACAGAACATACAGGAGAATACAGCGCCACATATGTACCTCTTGCATCCAGTGACGTCTCCTCTGATGTAGACATTCTCTTTCATCTTCTCCATTCAGACCAGACCGCCGTCTCTGCAGAGTTTAACAAACAGACATCTTACTTTCCTACTTTTCCATCATCCTCCCACCTTCTCAACACCCCATCCTGCTACCCGCAAAACTGTGTCCGCTGTGCCCCCCAATACTATCCTGCAGAAACAGTCCCCCTGAAAATACTGGTACCACACAAATAGTGTGCCAGTACAAAAACACCCCTTTATATTGTGCGCCAGTACAAAAAAATACCCCCTTCCTTTAAGATCAGACCACCATATAAAACCCTAAATGAGACCTCCCCATCTGAGACCAGACCTCTATGTCAGACCCCATATAAGACCCCAGTTTTTGACCTCAGATCAGACCCCGCTACAATATCAGACCCCCATTAGACCTTCAGACCCCCATATCAGACCTCAGAGCGGACCTCCAGACACTCATGTGAGAACAGACCTTCAGACCCCCATGTCAGACCTCAGAGCAGACCTCCAGACCCCCATATCAGACCTCAGAGCAGATCTCCAGACCCCCATATCAGACCTCCAGACCCCCATTAGACCTCCAGACCCCTGTTAGACCTTAGACCAGACCTCTAGATCCCCATTAGACCTCAGACCAGACCTCTAGACTCCCATTAGACCTTAGTCCAGACCTCCAGACCCCCATTAGACCTCAGACCAGACCTCCAGACCCCCATACCTCCTATTAGACCTCTCCAGACCCCCAGTCAGACCTCTCCAGACATCCAGAACCCCCATTAGACCTCTCCAGACCCCCAATTAGACCTCTCCAGACCCCCCATTAGACCTCTTTAGACCCCCATTAGACCTCTCCAGACCCCCAGTCAGATCTCTCTAGACCCCCAGTTAGACCTCCAGTCCCCCTATTAGACCCTTCAGACCCCCATATCAGACCTCAGATCAGACTGTAAAATAATAAAGGAACTTACCTCTCCTGCTGCCACTCTCACGCTCCTTGGCTGTCTTCTCTTCTCAGGTCCCGCGCTGCACAGTCACCTGACCTCCTGCAGCATCAGGTCAGAGTGCGCTCTGTACATCCTGACGCTGCAGGCAGCCAGGACAAGCGGTGCGGGACCTAAGAAGAGCGAGCAGGAGGAGGGGTAAGTACTGTACAGCGCTACTAGCGTTTCACTCCCCCTTCTACTGCATACTAGTGAGTGCTTCCATAATGGAAGCGCTCACTAGTATTCCCTTTATAAGATCCATTGTCTGCATCTTATAAAGGGAAAATACAGTGCCACTGGCAAGGGGGGCCCTCTGGGCCCCCAGGCTTAGGGGCCCGGTTGCAACTGCGACCCCTATAGCTATGCCAGTGCACTCAAGTGTATACTACAAACTAGGCAAAAATCTCAGAGAAAAGATAAAAAACAAAGATAAAAACATCCTGCACAATATGATAAATAAATATGCGGATGTCAGTGGTTAGAGTATTGAAAGCTGTCATTCGTGTATCAAGTGTAGGCTTTTTATGGAGCCCCAATGATGTGGCCCTATAACAATAATAATTTAACACTTCACGTCCGCCCATAGTAAATAAACGTTCGTGAAGTGGTTGTCTATTTCTGAATGGACGTTTTTGAACGTCCATTCAGAAATAGCAGCTGCACGCTAATCGTGCAGCTGCACAGTGGGGTACCTGCTGTCAGTGACAGCAGGGTACCCCAAAGAGAAGGCAGGGACCGTTCCCAGGGGTCCCTGCCTTGTAGATCGCTGTATACACAGCGCTCACCGAGCGCTGTGTATACAGAGCAGGAAGCGCTATTGGCTTCCTGTTCCGGCCCGGCGGTCGCATGACCGCCCAGGCCGGGAGCATGCAGGAGGATCAGCCCTGCACTGAGGCTGTACAGCTTAGTATTCTGCTGTACAGCCTCTCTGGGGATGTATTTCCCCTGTAACTGGGGCTACTATGTCAGCCCCAGTTACAGGAGAAATCAAGTGTAAAAAAATAAATAAATAAATAAGTGAAGTTAACTGTCCCCCTGAGGTCTTGTATGACCTTATGGGGGACACAAAGTGTAAAATAAAAAATAAAAAAATAGAGTATTATATTAAAAAAAAAAAAAATCACATATAAAAAAATAATTTTCCCCCAAATATGTCATTAAAAAATGTTACAAATAAAAATAAATAAATAAAATAGACATATTTGGTATCACCGCGTCCGAAACAACCGGCTCTATAAAAATATCACATGATCTACCCCATCAAGTGGACTGCGTAAAAAAAATCTAATAAAAATTATGCCAAAACAGCTTTTTTTTGTCGCCTCACCTACCAAAAAACATAATATCAAACAATCAAAAAGTCGTACGCATCCCAAAATGATATCAATAAAATCGTCACATCATCCTGCAAAAAATGAGCCCCCACACAAGATAGCCAGAAAAATGAAAATAAAAAATGGCTCTTAAAAATTGCAACACAAAAACATGATTTTTTTCTAAAAATGCTCTTATTGTGTAAAACGCAAAAAAAATAAATAAAAATAGACATATTTGGTATTGTTGCGTCCGTAACAACTGGATCTACAAAAATATCACATGATCTGCCCCATCAAGTGAATGGTGTAAAAAAAAATATAGAAAAATTCCCCTAAACTGCTTTTTTTTTTAGTTAACCTCCCAAAAATTAGATTAAAAAGTGATCAGAAAGCCGGATGTACCCCAAAATGGTGCCAATAAAAAGCACATCTTGTCCCACAAAAAAATAAGACCTCGCAGCTCAGTCCACAAAAAATTAAAAAGTTATCGCTCCTAAAAACCACGACAAAAAATTCCATGTTAGAAAATGCAGATGCTGTTCCTCCCCTTCTGAGCCCTGGCGTATCCCCAAATAACAGTTTACGACCACATGTGGGGTGTTTCTGCAAACTGCAGAATCGGGGTAATAAATATTGAGTTTTGTTTTGTTGTTAACCCTTGATGTGTTACAGGAAAAAAATGATTAAAATGGAAAATCTGCAAAAAAAAGTGAAATTTTGAAATTTCACATCTATTTTGCTTTAATTCCTGTGGAATACTTAAAGGGTTAACAACATTTCTAAAACCAGTTTTGAATAGTTTGAGGGGTGTAGTTTCTAAAATGGGGTAATTTATGGGTGGTTTTTAGGGATGAGCGAACTTTTGAAAAGTTCGGTTCGCTTCGGCGAACTTTCGTGAAGTTCGGATTCGTACGAACCGAACCTAAAACGAACCTTGCTATAACGGCTGAATAATTGCTGCTACAATAATGGGAGTCTGATAGGGTATAGTTTCGTTTACTTGCAGTTGCTATTACAATGAAAAAAGTGGAAAAAAGTGATCCAACGGCGACGCAAAATATACGCATATTTGAGAATTTACACTAATGCGTACGCTAATGCGAACATTCCCGCACAAATAACGAACATACAGTCTAGCGTTGTCAAAGGTACGCTACTTAACTGAATATGTACGCATTAGCGTACTCATACACTGCGTCTGCGAACATTCCTACTCAAGTAACGAACATACAGTCTAGCGTTGTCAAAGGTACGCTACTTAACTGAATATGTATGCATTAGCGTACGCATACACTGCGTCTGCGAACATTCCTACTCAAGTAACGAACATACAGTCTAGCGTTGTCAAAGGTACGCTACTTAACTGAATATGTACGCATTAGCGTACTCATACACTGCGTCTGCGAACATTCCTACTCAAGTAACGAACATACAGTCTAGCGTTGTCAAAGGTACGCTACTTAACTGAATATGTATGCATTAGCGTACGCATACACTGCGTCTGCGAACATTCCTACTCAAGTAACGAACATACAGTCTAGCGTTGTCAAAGGTACGCTACTTAACTGAATATGTACGCATTAGCGTACGCATACACTGCGTCTGCGAACATTCCTACTCAAGTAACGAACATACAGTCTAGCGTTGTCAAAGGTACGCTACTTAACTGAATATGTACGCATATGCGTATATTTTGCGTCGCCGTTATTTTAACCAGATTCGTTACGAACTTTCTCAAAATTCGGTTCGGTGACGAACCGAACTTTTGGGAAAGTTCGTAACGAATCTGGTTCGTTACGGTTCGGTTCGCTCATCCCTAGTGGTTTTTATTATGTAAGCCTCACAAACTGACTTCAGAACTGAACTGGTCCTTAAAAAAGTTGATTTTGCAAATTTGCAAAAATTGCGTCTAAAATTCTAAACCTTCTACTGTCCTAAAAAAATAAAATGACACTACCAAAATGATGCCAACATAAAGTAGACATATGGGGAATGTAAATTAAAAAGGATTTTATGGGGTATCACTATATGTCTTAAAAGCAGAGAGATTGAAATTTAGAAAACAGTGAATTTTTTAAAATTTTCGTTAACTTTTGGATTTTTTTATAAATAAAATTAAAACTTATCGACTCAAATTTACCATTAACTTGAAGTACAATGTGTCAGGAGAAAACAATCTCAGAATCGCTTGGATAAGTAAAAGTGTTCCAAAGTTATTACCACATGAAGTTATACATGTCAGATTTGCAAAATTAGGCCTGGTCAGGAAGGGGGTAAATGGCCCGGATGGGAAGTGGTTAAATAATAATTTACAAATCCAACCCCAAAAAATGACAGGATGAGTTGCACTAATTCCAGTGATTTCATTTTTTTCCTGTCACTCAGCTATCCTTGACTTAGGCTCCATTCACACGTCCTGTTTTTCTTTCCTGATTCGATCCTGATCTGGATCCATTCATTTCAATGGGTCCTGAAAAAATCAGGATCGAATCAGGAAAGAAAAACAGGACGTGTGAATGGAGCCTTAAGGCTACTTTCACATCTGCGTTCTGAATTCCGGTTTTGAGATCCAGCAGAGGATGCATAAGTATAAGTTCCATATTGTTAGCGAAAAAAAGGATCCGGCGTCCATTGACTTACAATGATTTTCAGACCATTTCAGTTTTGATTTAATAGAACCGGATCCGTCCGAAAACGGATGTATTAAATGACACAGATCTGTTTGATTCCGGTTTGGAGATCCTCCGGCAGATCTCAAAACCGGAATAAACAACGCAGATGTGAAAGTAGCCTAAGGTTCTGATATCAGAGCGATCTACGGTTCAGGACTCAAAGTGATGGCGCCGATTTTGTTGTCACCTAGTTTAATCAGGAGCAGATGTAACATTTTATTGGAGAAATCTGTTACTGACACAAAGAAGACCTGGTTCTGACCCTGGAATACTTGGACATATCATAGACAGTGGTAACCCGCACGTGAATCCTGCCCAAAGTCTCCAGGAATCAGCCTGTGAAAGTTTCCTCTTTGAGACTGCGGTTTCTGCTGTATTATTTATCTGCTCAGGATCACACCACTTACCCGTCTCGCTCTCTGCAAGTTGCGTAAATAAGTGTCGCGGCTGCTCGTCTCTGGCACGCTGGCGTTGGAGAACAGGTGTGTGTGGGCGTTTTTACATAATGCTATTTATTACATATCTGCTGCTTCTTATTAGCCCCAAACTATTGATGCAAATAACTTAATATAGAAGTGATTTTGTTAGAAAACTTGACAGGAACTTAAATACAGTATTTCCACATTAATTGCACCCAGATCTGCAGGAACACAGATATTAGTCAAACCTGACAGGTGGAGTTCAGAGGTGAAATCTCTTATACGTTCCTACTTTAAGGCCCCAATCACACGTCCTGTTTTTCTTTCCTGATTCGATCCTGATCTGGATCCATTCATTTCAATGGGTCCTGAAAAAAATCAGGATCGAATCAGGAAAGAAAAACAGGACGTGTGAATGGAGCCTAAGAGGACTTGTCAACAGCACCAACCCTATTAAACCAGGCATACTGACTGATAGGGTTGATTCTATTGATTAAAAGGGGTACCTGTATGATGAAAATACAATGCACTGTTCAAAAAAAAGAGAAATCTTAGTTTAAATATATACAGTGCTTGAACAGTAAAGATCTCGGCATACGAAAATCATAGTGTCAGTGGATTTTGGATTACAGGGCCAGACAACCACATAATGAGGATGCATTGCTCTGTCAAGACAAAGTGGTGCGGGGGGGTGGTACTGAAGTTTGGAAAGCTGAGGAGCTGAGGTGCAATCAGGGAATAGAGCACGCCCCTCAGGTCACTGAAGCCCTGATTTGCATGTGGATTCAAAGATATCTCATCAATGGTACATCAGGTTTTCAACATATATGTATCATTGTAATCAGCAGGATCAACCATACCAAGCAACATGACCGTTACATGGGGTTGATCCTGCTAACAGGTCCTATTTACTTCCAATCTAAAGATACAATAGTCACAGTATTAAAGGAATACTCTGAGCAAAGCCGATACATTCTGTTATGTTTTGTGCACCGCACAACACCATCAATCATCACCCTAAATAGAGGAAAGACTAAATTAAAGGCCCATTCCAGAGCTGGCCGCTCCGTTCATTTCTGAAGGGGGTAGGGGGTCGGAGGGGGGGGATTTTGTGGTTCCAGGGTGTACGGGTCCCTGTTCTTGTGAATGCTGGGGATCCCAGTGGCGGGACTCCCACTGATCTAATAGTTACATAGGATAGGGATAACAATCTAAGCGGAATACACCTTTAATTTCTGGATGACAAAAGGCCAAAACCCTTAGCAGCATCAAGATATGCTGTGGAAATATTTGTGGTCCACCTTTATCTTATTACTAGGGTGTAATGGAAAAACTGAAAATGGGACCTACCTCCTATGAGTTCCACCAGATTTAGGCTGTTTCACACCTTCGGTGTGAATTCCAGCAGGCTGATCCGCCAGAGAATTTCCGGAATATCCGTCGGCCCCATTAAGTATAAAGGGGTCCGGCGGAAATCTGGCAGATAATGCGGAAAATAGGCCGGACACAAAGCGTCTATGGGGCCGACGGAATTAGCCGAGCCAGCGCTCAGCTATTTTCGGCAGCCCCATAGAAATTAATGGAGAGCGGCTGTCCATGTGCAGTGCGCCCTCCTCAACTTTCTCCGCTCCGTTCTCTGTGTAGGTTCGGGTCCCAGAGGTCCTAGCGATATGCCCCCATTGTCTATGATGGCAAAACCCCTTTAAAGTCCACCATAACACCGTAATATATCTATATGGGGATCACAGCTTCATTTTCTGACACAAAGCTCCAAATCACTTGCATGGATATAGACTCACATGATAAAACTCTGCTGTCCTTAGCCACCACTAGGAGGAGCTCACTGCATACAGATGTTTGCATCACAGAACGCATCTATCAGAATCTTTATTAATGTGCCTATATGTGGACTGTAGTTTAGTGCCTTTGCCGCTAATGTTTGGTGGTGTCACCCAAGTACATCACTTTTGCCTAATCAGATAACCTTTACTGTTGTTGCTCTGGTCTCCATGTCCCTTGTGAGTCACTCAACATAACATCATTCTGCTGGTTTTCTGTTAGATATGGGGACTACAGGACATATCTCTCACTGCTTCTTCTGATAGTTGGGTGGATTTTCTCTTTTGTATGGTACTTTGGATAACGTAGTGTTCGCAACGCAGAAAAAAAAGTAGAAAACAGCACCTCTCCTACAATGCCAGATAGCACAGCACAGAGCAGTGAGTTATTTCAGGGATGTACAGTTTCTGTCATTAGAAACCTGATAGTGGAAGATGTCAAATCAACAGAGCTATCATTACTGGAAACTGTCAGCATGTGGTTCGTGCCCATGGCGGTCCCAGAGCTGCTTGGAAGAGGTAGTAACCACTGTGCTCATGCTGTTAGCATCACAACTCTCAGGAGCTACTGAAACTTGTTCCATTTTAATCAACATATTGCGCCATTATAGCTAAAAAAACAAAGGAGTGTGGCTAATATTGCAACAAAATGTATCTCCCCCTGATGCCAAAGTTCCGGACTATACGCCATCAATTGCTTTGCAGTAGGTGTGCTTCTTGGTTATCCCGGAGCTCACTGCCACCGAATCTGCACAATTTCCCTTGCGTTTCATTTAGGCCAGTAAAAAGTTAAACACAGATATTTCCCTCTTGCTTTAAACCACTATTTGCCTTTTACTAATCTGTATTTGCTTTTCATTATCATCAACAAAAGTACAATTGCTGATTTTAAAACGCAGCGCGCACAAACAATACGCCGTGCGTTGTTCAGCTGGTAACATTGTATCGGTAGATAATATACATCAAGTTAGAACAACTGACATAAGGCGTTCTCTCAAGTACTAATTCAAGACCTGAAGCGTTGCGAGGTAACCATGGCGACGCCGGCTATTTCGGCCTTGAATAAATGCAGACTGCTGGGCTCCCTGAGCAGAACTCATAGCGGCAATTCCAGCTGGTAATAAAGACTTTGTCACACAGGAATTTAGCTCGAAATAGCAGATGCACAACGTGCTTCACATTTCTTGGTATTTCTGAGGATTTATCAGGTTCTGCCCAAACCAGGCACAGAGGGGTTAAGCGGCAATAACATAAGTCATTTTAGCTCAACTAATATGATGCAAATAGAAAATGATAATAATCATGTGCAGTAATACTGAGCCAAGTGATTTTATCATTAATATTACTTCTAAAGGTTGACTGCTGTACAGGAGGGTGTCCAATCAATGTTCTTGCCTTACTATGATGCTAGAGGTTGATACCTACAGGAGCAGGTGGGTGCCCATACACATAAGAGCAGAGTTGGCCAACTCATTTCTGCTGGAGCAGCCAACTATCTTATTTGATGACGGGAAGGATTGGACATTTGGAGTATGGCTGCCTCATGTCTACAATGAATTAGTTTTACCTATATCAATTTTGACTTACAGGATATCTGTCGTATACTCCAGTCAGATCCAAAGCTCATTCATACTTCTGTTGGCTTCCACTTATATGCACACACCCAGCACAGCAGGTGAAATGTTAAATCCTGGATCACCACTGTAATGCAGGACTCCTCCTTTAAACCCTATATAATGCAGGACTCCTCCTATAACCCCTATATAACTTAAAACTCCTATAATGGCTATATAATGCAGGACTCCTTCTATAACCCCTTATAATGTAGGACTCCTCCGATATAATGCAGGACGCTTTCTATAACCCCTATATAATGCAGGACTCCCCCATACATCACCTATATAATGCAGGACTCCTTTTATAACTCCTATATAATACAGGACTCCTCCTTTAACCCACGCATAATGCAGGACTCCTTCTATAACCCCTATATAATATAGGACTCCTCCTATATAATGCAGGACTCCTACAACCCTTATATAATGCAGGACTCCTTCTATAACTCCTATATAATACAGGACTCCTCCTTTAACCCACACATAATGCAGGACTCCTATAATGCCTATATAATGCAAGACTCCTCCTATAACCCCTATATAATGCAGGACTCCTCCTATAACACCTATATAATGTAGGACTCCTCCTATAACTCCTATAACGCTTCGGCGAATGTTCGACGAATTTCTGACAAGATTCGTTCTTAAAGGGAACCTGTCATCTCAGAAACACCCCCTGAACTAGAGTAAGCGGTGTATAGTGTAAGTGATGCTGAATCTGAATATGTAATTTTTATCTTCATACTCACTTCCATTCCGACGCTGTGCTCCCACAAACCAGCAGTAAAATGCACTCACTGGACTCCGGTGCTCACTCACATAATGGAGAGGACTCAAAGAAGAGTCCTGTGAATGCATTTTACTGCAGGTTTGTGGGAGCACAACATCAGAATGGAAGTGAGTATGAAGATAAAACTTACATATTCGGATTCAGCATCACTTACACTATACATCTCTTACTCTAGTTCAGGGGGTGTTTCGGAGATGACAGGTTCCCTTTAATACGAATTTATTCGGTCGAATCTACGTTAAAAAAACAATCGTTTTGCGAACATTCCTGTACAAATTACGAACGTACAGTCAGCGTAGTTAAAAGTACGCAATACGTAAGCATTAGCGTTCAAAAGTGCATACGAATCCTTAGTGTACTATTTACTCGAGAATGCGTCATATGCACGAGGCTAGGCCGCGGCGTACAGTCTTTAGAGGCAGTCCATATGAGGTAGAAAAGTAAGGTGCTCACTGCTAGCTATCCAGCTAAGTGCATAATTTACTAAAAACACCGTACAATAAGTGCATAATAGGACACATTGCAGTACCAGAAAAAGAATACACACAATGGGCTAAAGTGCTTGAACGTTGCTGAACCAGTAAAAACAGTGCAATCAGTTTCACATTTGCAAGCATAAAAGGCGCAGATATACGTTTGAGTCTTTCCTCGTGGCTCTTTGGCTTGATAAAACACTGTCTGGAACACAATTCAATTGTAATCCACATGAGGTAATATTGTAATCCAAACAGGTAACGTGTAATCCACATGGATAATACAAAATAGCAAATAGAGAACCCTTTTTGCAAAGGGGGCTCCCAAATAACCTGCGAAGGGGGGAAAAAGGAAAATAGGCGCGCTTAGGCGCAACTGGGATTTTCTGCAGAATGGGGGGAGTCCTGACAGCCATGTCCATCTGGGTGAGAGTCAAACAGGGGCAATACAAACTAAACAAACAAAACAAAAAGTGCTAACTAGCCACGGCAGCTGGTACTGGTGGATCACTGTGGAATTGGAACGTAAATGATGAGGTTGTCAGCTGACCCAGCTGAAAGGACTGTGGTGGTGCTGGCAGTCCAGAGATCAGAGGCTGTGGCTGTGGCTTTTCCCTGAACCGGAGGATGCCATCTGGTGACTCCTGAAGGCAGCGCAAGCATCCTGGACCTGGTGGTTCATCCGGCCACACTTCTGGTTCCGATGTAGGTACCAGGGGCTTAGAAAGGAGGGTAACCCCGGCAGCAAAGGGGCCTTTCAGGGATGCCATGGGGGTGTACACCACCTGATCCCCCACGTACAGGCTGTGACGAGGTTGTGGTAGGTACGGCCGTTTCACTGACCTGCGGCCTACAAAGTACTCCTTTCCGTCCTCGTCGTCTGCCAGGAAACCAGACCCATGCTCGACCGAAAACCACAGGACAGTTCTCTTTCGGCGTTCCAATGTAGGATCTCCCGGCTTAGGGTGGTCCAGTACCTGGATCACCCAGTAATCCACTGCATTTTTGTAGTCCCAGAGGGTCTGCGCGTGGGCCATTACTGATGCTGGCACAATCGGGTTCTGCTTTATGGAAGGTGTTGTTGATCTCCTCCTGGGCGGCGAAGTGAACGCTCCAGCTGCCTCCGCTGCACCAGCCACAGCAGCAGCACCAGCACCAGCCGCCTTACAACGAACTGCCTCACGATGCGCAGCAAACTCAGCAGGCGGTAAGGAAAACAAGGGCACTGAAGCTGGGGTTCTCTTGATTTCAGAATGTGACACCCTGATGTTTGGAGCGGGCGGTGGTTCAGAGAACTTGTCCCTAAAGACCATCTGGTTCCAGATGGGACGCAGCTCTTTAGCCATGCTTGCTACTTGATCAGTGTTCAGCGCTGATCTAAACAGGTTCAGAGGAGGGTGGAGTACTGAGGGAGGAGTTTTCACTCCCTATACGTGCAAATAGTTAGATCCCGGTGGGCTGGGCTGTTTTTTCCAGTTGAGGGGGGCGTATCTTCACTTTCCCGCTCTTGCGGGGGCGTATCGTCATTTTACTGCCTCACAAAGAATGCGTATGTTTTGTACGTTTCGTACATATCGTACGTATCGTTAGCGTTTAAAATTTTGCGAAAATGTACAAATAATACGAAGCGAATCCGAACAAATCCGGATTCTCTTCGGAGGAGAACATTTATAAGATTCAATAAGAATCTACGAAGCGGCGAATAGATTCGCTCATCTCTACTCCTATATAATGCAGGACTCCTTCTATAACCCTATATAATGCAGGGCTCATCCTACATTGTCTACATAATGCAGGGCTCCTTCTATAACCCCTATATAATGCAGAACTCCTTCTATAATGCCTTATTAATGCAGGACTCATCCTACATTGTCTACATAATGCAGGGCTCCTTCTATAATGCAAGACTCCTTCTACAACCTATATGTAATGCAGGGCTCCTTTTATAATGTCTATAAAATGCAGAATTCCTTCTACAACCCATATGTAATGCATGACTCCTCCTATACCCTCTATGTAATGCAGGGCTCCTTCTATAATGCCTAAATAATACACAACTCCTCCTATACCCCCTATATAATACGGGTCTCATTCTACACCCCTATATAATACAGCACTCTTCAATAACTCCTACATAATACAAATCAATACATAATGAATGACTCCTATATCCCATACGTAATGTAGGACTCATCCTATATACAATGTAAAAGTCCTAAATTTCACATATAATGCAGGACCCATATCTCTCATAGGACTCCTATGTAATCTGTATAATGCAGGACTCTTCTATTTACATATAACAGAGCTCATATCTTCTACATGCAACACAGGACACTATATAATGCAGGGTTCCTACACTACTCACAAAAAGTTAGGGATATTTTACTTTTGGGGGAAATGCATGGAAAATGTATATGAAAAGTTCATGCTACAGTGACCTGCCCACATTATAACACCACCACCAAAGTCTCGTCTGATGACAACAGTGGCATAGCACACTCCTTAATGTCTCCAACATCGTTGGCGGCCATCATTTCTGTACAGCGTAAATCAACTTTCATCAGTGAACAGCACTTAGGCCCACTGGTCCCCCGTCGAGCGTAGACGCTCCCTGGCTTATGCAAGACAATGACGACTGTGCCTGGTGGTGTAGTCAGGTACCCTTGCAGGTCGTTTAGCACGCAGACCATGCTGATGTAAATGGTTTTGAATGGTCTGATGTGACACTTGGGTGCCTCTCACCTCCCTTAAAGGGAACCTGTCACCTCCAACACACATATAACACTGCCTGCATTACCTTAAATTAGGCCCCAGTGTGCTCCTAATCATGCCTTTCATGCAGTCATTTGATCCCCCAAACTTCATGAAAACGCGGTTTTAATCGCCATCTGCGCTCTCTCTGCAGTCAGCTTGAAGTCCATGCTCCATGCTTCAAGTGATGTAAAGCACGCCCCTTTCACCACTGATTGACGTCCTCTGTGTGGCCTTCTTGCTGCGAGATCCCGGCCCCGGCTCCTGCGCTCCGCCTCTACAGCCAGTGATCACGCTTACGCTTAGGAAATGCAGGCGGGCAGGCGTGCGTACGAGAGGACGGACTGAAGGGCGAGCGCACGTGCTCGCTCACTGGAGCTTCCGGAGCATGCGCAGTAGGCAGATGAAAGCCGGCGGAGCGCAGGAGCCGGGGTCGGGATCGCGCAGCAAGAAGGAGTGCTCCCAGGCCACACAGAGGACGTCAATCAGTGGCAAAAGGGGTGTGCTTTACATGACTTGAAGCAAGGAGGCCGCTGCCCCCTTGACTTCAAGCTGACTGCAGAGAGAGCACAGATGGCGATTAAAACCACGTTTTCATGAAGTTTGGGGGATCAAATTACTGCATGAAAGGCATGATTAGGAACACACTGATTTAAGGTAATGCAGGCAGTTTTATGTGTGTGTTGGAGGTGACAGGTTCCCTTTAAATGTACCTGGTGTTGTGTGGCATTCATCATCCGGTTTTGCAGCGCATTGTTCACAATGAAGTGGTCATCAGTGTGGGATGTGGCCAAAGGACATCCACTTCTATGCCTTTCTGTGACTCTTTCAGTCTCTCTGTATCTCTGTTGCAACCTGCTGATGACACTCTGTGACACTCTAAGCTCAGTGGCCATTTCCGTCTGAGAACATCCGGCTTGAAACCTCACAATGACGAGGTACTGTTGATCAATTTTTAGGTGTCGTCTTAGTCTCATGATGTCAAAATGTGAACAGCATGATGAGGAGGACTGTTTAAATATATATATAAGGCAGTAATAATCATTTTCACCACTAGATGGTGCTGACAAGCAACATGGATATGTACTCTCTATGGTTAGAGATAGAGTAGTATAGAGGAGTAGAACATCATGGAGTGAGGAGAGCAGACAGCCCCTCAGGGAGCTCCTGAGCTTCCAAAGCAACTTAAGAAATGTGTAGGAGGAGAAGGTCACCCTAAAGGCCGCCATTTCTGCTGGACACTGGCCACGTCACAGCTCCATGATGGCACTTACCACTTTCTAGGCCACTAGCAAAATTGGCATTACCTGGATACCAAGCCTGTCAAAGGTAAACGCTGAGCTCATCAGCTTAATGGACTTTTTCAGCAACCTATAGTGACTGGGAGTAGCTCCACAGCACCCGGACACTGATTCTGCAACTACTAGCTAAAGCTGTGATTATTACCTACTGGAAACCCCAACGGGCAGTCAGGTTATAATACTTAAAGTGACTTAATACCTGCCGTGCAGGGCTAGCATACTCTGAAGCATTGATATACAATTCTATCCAGAGCCAAGACTAGTTTATTAAGGGACTGACTAAGTGGAGATTTAAGAGTAACTGTATTTAAAGCTACAGCAACTTAAAGTAACAGCCTTGGAAGGAATTCTTACAACACCAATCTGTATTATCTATTGCCTACTGAAGACAATTGTATTTTTGTACCACCTGACCTCAAGGCAAAAGTAAACGTTCTATTGTTCACAACCAAGTTGTCTCCTCATCACTCCTACTCCAAAAGTTCGTGTCTACTTAAGGCCTCTTTCACACTAGCGGCAGTCTGGATCCGGCAGATGAAGGGTGCCGTCGGATCCGGACTGCCGCAGGGACATTTTTGGGGCCGGAACGCACACATGTCACACAGTACCATATACAGACATACACACACATACACATACACACAATCACATACATACTTACATACCCAGGCAGGCAGGCTGCACGTCTTCATGCCCAGGAGGCGCGCAGCTATGACGATTCCCCACAGTGCCCTCTGCTGGGCACTGTAGGGAATCGTCATAGCGGCGCGCCTCCTGGGCATGAAGACGTGCGGCCTGCCTGCCTGGAGTATGTAAGTATGTATGTGTCTGTGTGTATGTGTGTGTATGTATGTATGTCTGTCTGTCTGTCTGTATGTGGTTACGGATCCGTCCTGAACTCCATTGAAAGTCAATGGAGGGCAGATCCGTTTACCATGTTGGTCACACCAAACGGATCCGTCCCCATTGACTTGCATTGGGGGTCATTCCGGATCCGTCTTGGTGCGGATGCCTGGACCGGAGAGAAAACCGCAGCATGCTGTGGTTTGCTCTCCGGTCTGAAGACGGAACGAAATGCATTTAGGTGCATTCCGTTGTCTTCAGTTCAGTTTTGTCCCCATTGACAATGAATGGGGACAAAACTGAAGCGTTTTTTTCCTGTATTGAGCCCCTATGACGGAACTCAATACCGGAATTTAAAAACGCTAGTGTGAAAGTAGCCTTAGACAATGGCGTCACGACATTCCAGGACCCAGCCGACCAACACTATAAAAGCTTACATCAAGGGCACCTCGCCTAACCATCCGGCGGGGGTCCTGAGTACAGAATGTGCCCCGAGGGAAGTAGTGTCCCCCCCCATCCAACTGCATGCCTGCCCAGGGATTCACCGAAACCGTGAGTAACCATCGGCAACACCACACCTGTGACACAATAATCATTATATCTCACGAGCCCTGCGCTGGGCTGTTGCATGCATTTTAGGTTCATCTTGAAATTTCACCCAAATATCCCTAACTTTTTCTGAGTAATGTATATATTCTATATAATGTAGGACTCCCATATAAAACACCATATAAAGAATTACTCCTAGATCCTGCATATAAAGCAGGACTCATATCTTCCACATATAAAGCAGGACTCCCATATTCCCCATACAACATAGGACTCCTATATCCCCTATATAATGCAGGTTTCTTGTATAATTTAAAAATCCTATATATCCCTTATAACACAGACCTCCTGTATCATTCAGAAGATCCACTATATGATGACACTCCTCTGATATCTGTGAGGAGCACGTGTCAATCAGCCCTTATTTTTGGTGACTTTGCCTTCGGTATCTGGGCCTTTGGCAGCAAGAAACTCTGTGTCCTCCTTGTCTGCCAGGAGAAGACGGACAGATGGTCAGCTCTGTGCCCGACTGCTGAATCTGCTTTATCACTTGGCTATTAAGGAGAATGCGAACAGAAGGGCAGCTGAACTCCCTGCGCCCGGAAGACATTAGCCCGCTGGCCCAGGGAGCCGAAGCCCACGTTAACGTCTGTTCCTGGTCTCTGGAGCGGCCGCCGTGACACAACTCACTGGGCCACAAGGTCATACGCTAAATGCTGACATAAACTGCAGCCATATCTCTGCCAGTCTAATGACCGTCATTAAGACGCCTCGTAAAATACAAAATGGTTTAATTAAACTGGAAAAGTCTCAAGAAAAAGAGAAGATCCATTCCTGATAATCCACATGTGAAATGATATATTTATCCCCTGGGGCGGGTCTGGTTTTATAGAAATACAGCTCTCCTGATATGTTTTAGCCAATACAACATTTTTGCAGCTCTGCACCGTTTTATTCCTCCTGGAAATATATTAAAAGACTGACAACTGGATATTATAGTTGTCAATGAGGAGTGTTACTGCAGAGTCTGACACTGTCCAGTTAGCGCTAAAAATATTGCCCTGTGTAAAGACACTCCCTACTGGCAAGAAGGGGGATGGGTAACACCCAGCTGTCAATTTATTCATGAATTTCCGGGAGGAATAACAGAGGAACTGCACAACAGAGAATTATAAAAATGTTCCCCAGTTAATATTTAATGGGAAATGGAAGTGCAAAACTAAGCTTGTCAGCAGAGATGACAGAAACTCTTTACTCACTGTATAATGAAAAGTTCTGCAACTTCCTAATATACTGTATTTGGTGTTTCAATTTCTCAACATTTTCAAGACCTCTACATATTGGTAATGAATGGAAACACCCTGGAGCCTGGATCATTGCAGGTAAAATGTACAGTCCAGGGTGTTCAGCTCCCAAAAGATTGTATAGGTTGAAGGCAGCCTTAAAGGGTTTCTGTCACCAGTTTTTTCAGTATGAATCAGGCTGATATTAGAAATGTGCTAATGTCACCTGATTCCAAATATATATCTGTTTTATTTACTGGTGCCCCCATTTTTATATAAAATGAACTTTTATTTTATGCTAATAAGGCCTCTAGGTGCAAGGGGCATTACCCCTGCTCCTAGAGGCTCTGTTGATTGACAGGACCAGGCAGAGAAGAAACACTCCATTCACCATAGCTTGCCAAGGACCTTGGATGGTTTAGGAGGAGACAGGCTCAGTGGCGTAGCTACCGGGGGGGGCAGGGGGGGGCGACGGCTCCGGGCCCAGTGACTCAGGGGGGGCCCCAGCAAGGATGACCTTGCCTTCTATCAGGCGAATACAAGTGAGCGCTTCCATTATGGAAGCGCTCACTTGTATTTAGGGACCCCCATCAGACCTCAGATCAGCCCACCCAGCCACATAGGATTAAAATAAAAACTTTACTTACCTGTTCTGCGCTGCGGCTGCCCTCCGGTCCGCGCTCTGCTCTCTTCCCTGGCGGCGCGCACTATGACCTGAACGTTGCACGCAGCGTCAGGTCATAGTGTGCGCGGGCCAGGGAAAGAGAGCGGAGCGACGGCCGGAGGGCAGCCGCAGCGCAGAACAGGTAAGTAAAAGTTTTTTATTTTAATCCTATGTGGCTGGGTGGGCTGATCTGAGGTCTGATTAGGGGCACAGTAGGCTGATATGAGGTCTGATGGGGGCACAGTCTGCTGATATGAGGTCTGATGGGGGCACAGTCTGCTGATCTGAGGTCTGATGGGGGCACAATACGCTGATCTGAGGTCTGATAGGGGCACAGTAGGCTGATATGAGGTCTGATGGGGGGCACAGTCTGCTGATATGAGGTCTGATGGGGGCACAATATGCTGATCTGAGGTCTGATAGAGGCACAGTAGGCTGATATGAGGTCTGATGGGGGCACAGTCCTGCTGATATGAGGTCTGATGGGGGCACAGTCTGCTGATCTGAGGTCTGATCCGGGGGCACAATACGCTGATCTGAGGTCTGATAGGGGCACAGTAGGCTGATATGAGGTCTGATGGGGCACAGTCTGCTGATATGAGGTCTGATGGGGCACAATACGCTGATCTGAGGTCTGATGGGAGCACATTAAGCTGATCTGAGGTCTGATGGGGGCACAATACGCTGATGTGAGGTCTGATGGGGGGCACAATACGCTGATCTGAGGTCTGATGGGGGCACAGTCTGCTGATCTGAGGTCTGATGGGGACACAATACGCTGATCTGAGGTCTGTAGGGCACAGTAGGCCTGATATGAGGGTCTGATGGGGCACAAGTCTGCTGATACTGAGGTCTGATGGGGGCACAATACGCTGATCTGAGGTCTGATGGGAGCACATTAAGCTGATCTGAGGTCTGATAGGGGCACAGTAGGCTGATATGAGGTCTGGATGGGGGCACAGTCTGCTGATATGAGGTCTATGGGGGCAACAATATGCTGATCTGAGGTCTGCATAGAGGCACAGTAGGCCTGATATGCAGGTTCTGATGGGGGCCACAGTCTGCTGATATTAAGGTCTGATGGGGGCACAGTCTGCTGATATGAGGTCTGATTGGGGGCACAGTCCTGCTGATCTGAGGTCTGGAGGGGGCCACAATACGCTGATCTGAGGTCTGATAGGGCACAGTAGGCCTGATATGAGGTCTGATGGGGCACAGTCCTGCTGAATATGAGGTCTATGGGGGCACCAATACCGCTGATCTGAGGTCTGATGGGCACAATTAAGCTGATGCTGAGGTCTGATGGGGGCACAATTACGCTGATGTGAGGTCTGATGGGGGGCACAATACGCTGATCTGAGGTCTGATGGGGGCACAATACGCCTGATCTGAGGTCTGGTGGGGTGGCACAATACGCTGATCTGAGGTCTGATGGGGGCACAGTAGGCTGCATAGTGAGGTCTGATGGGGGCACATTCTGCTGATCTGAGGTCTGATGGGGGCACAGTAGCTGATCTGAGGTCTGGGGCACAATACGCTGATCTGAGTCTGATGGGGCACATACGCTGATCTGAGGTCTGATGGGGGCACAGTACGCTGATCTGAGGTCTGATGGGGCACACTCTGACTGAGTCTCCGCTGATATGCGCTGATCTGAGACGCTGATCTGAGTATGGGCACAATATGCTGAGGAGGTCTCAGCTGATCTGAGCTGGGGTCTGATGGCACAATACGCTGATCTGAGTCTGAGGGGCAGCTGATGTGAGGAATGGGCACCTGCTGATCTGTCTGGGACCGCCCTGATGCCGATCTGATTACGATCTGAGGTCTGAGGGCACAGTAGATCTTGGGCATATTCATAGGTATGGTACGCTGATCTGAGGTCTGGTGGGGCACAATACACTGATCTGATTGATGGGGCACATTTGATGATCTGAGGTCTGATGGGGGACTGTTGTTTAGTGATGTAAAAACTGTGGACAGTTTCCTTTAACATAGCCCTCTTGTTTTTTTACTCCTATTACTCCTATTTTCACTGCATTATGTGGTAGAGTATTTAGATAGGGTATGTAGAAAGTCTATTTGTACTGTACTTAGCAGCATAGATGATCTAGCAGTTATAGTAATCTTTCTAATACAATTATAACCACAACTAGTAGTATCCTGTGAAGTTGGAAACGTGCGTTTGGGAAGCCAAGTGGGGGCCACTCAAGTATGTTTCGCCCCCCCTGCTGAACCTCTAGGCTCGCCTCTGGCATCTAACCATGTGACTGATCAAGGTCATGACATCATTGAAGGTCCTTGCAAGCTATGGTGAATGGAGTGTTTCTTCTCTGCCTGGTCCTGTCAATCAACAGAGCCTCTAGGAGCAGGGGTAACGCCCCTTGCACCAGAGCCTTATTAGTATAAAATAAAAGTTCATTTTATATAAAAAGGGGCACCAGTAAAAAAACAGATATATATTTGGAATCAGGTGACATTAGCACATCTCTAATGTCAGCCTGATTCATACCGAAAAAACTGGTGACAGAAACCCTTTAAAGGGGTTTTCCGAGTTATATATATTGATGACCTAACCTCAGTCTATTGAAGCGATTCTTCCATAGAAATGAATGGGGCGGTGAGGTGTAATTACACCTACTCACCACTACCCCGTTATGGCCAGCATGTAAACAGTGAAGAGGAGGCAGCGCTGATACGGCGCACGCCTCCTCTGCAAACAGCTGATCGGCGGGGGTGCCAGATGTCAGACCCCCGCTGATCTGGTATTGATGACCTATCTTGAGGGTAGGTCATCAATATATATAACTCGGAAAACCCCTTTAACCCCTTCACCCATTTTCACGTACATGTACGTGAGTGAATGCGGCTCCTTGCCGCATCCTCATGTGCATGTACGTGATAGGATCGGGCGGGTGCAGGAGCTGCACCCGCCCGATCAGCAGCACGGACCCGGCTGTTGCCGATAGCCAGGCCCCTGCTGCATCCCCCGGCATCGCTGTCCGCGGTGATGCCGGCGGATTAACCCCTCACACGCCGCGATCATCGCTGACCGCGGCATGTGAGGGATCTGAGAGAGGGAGGGGGCTCCCTCTGACCCCATCGGCCCCCCGCGCTGGCAGGGGGCTGATGGTTGCCATGGCAACTCCAACGCCTCACACAGGCATCGGAGCTGCCATGTACGGAAGCCTAGGGGATCCAGCCTGAGGGCAACCTGTCAGCGTCACAAAATGTATTGCACTGAATTGAAACAGGGATCAAACCCTGAAAATGTGAAGTCCCATAGTAGGACAAATGTAAAAAGTAAATAAAAGTGAAAAAAAGTGTTTTTTTAATAATAAAAAAAATTAAGTTTCAAGTAAAAAAAAGAAAAAACGCCCCTCACCATAAAATAATGTTTTGTTTTTTTTTAAAAATAAAAATAAAAAACACACATATTGGGTATCGCCGCGTCCGTCACAAAGTGCTCTATAAAAATATCACATGATCTACCACCTCAGGTGAATGCCGTAAAAAAAAATTTAAAAAAACTGAGCAAAAATGCCATTTTTTGGTCACATTACATCACAAAAAGTGTAATTACAAGCGATCAAAAAGACGTATGTACCCCAAAATAGTGCCAATCAAACCGTCATCTCTTCCCTAAAAGATTAAAAAAATATGGCTTTCAGAAAAAGGAGTCACTAAAACATGATTTTTTTTTTCTTCAAAAATGCTTTTATTGTGTAAAACTGAAATAAATATAAAAAAAGTATACATGCTAGGTATCACCACATCCGTAATAACCTGCTCTATAAAAATATCATATGATTTATGCCCTCAGGTGAACGCCGTAAAAAAAAAAAACTGTGCCAAAAATGCAATTTTATTTGTCACCTTCATCACAAAAAGTGTAATTCCAAGCGATCAAAAAGTCATACACACCCCAAAATGGTACCAATCAAACCATCATCTCTTTCCGCAAAAAATGATACCCTACCTAAGACAATCGGCCAAAAGATAAAAAAAAATATGGCTTTCAAGAATAAACATGATTTATTTTTCTTCAAAAAAGCTTTTATTCTGTAAAACTGAAATAAATGTAAAAAAGTAGACATATTAGGTATCTCCACGTCCGTAATTACTTCCTCTAGAAAAATATTATATGACTTACCCCCTAAGTTAAACACCATAAAAAAATAAAAATAAAAACTGCAAAAAATGCCATTTTTTGTCACCTTTCATCACAAAAACTGTTATAACAAGCGATCAAAAAGTCATACACAACCCAAAATGGTACCAATCAAACCATCATCTCTTCCTGCAAATAATGAGCCCCTACATAAGATAATCGCTAAAAAAATTAAAAAATATAGCTTTAGGAAAATAGGGATGCTAAAACATGATTTTTTTTAAATGCTTTTATTGTGTAAAACTAAAATACATTAAAAAAGTAGACATATTAGGTATCGCCGCGTCCGTAAAAACCTGCTCTATAAAAATATCACATGATCTAACCCCTAAGGTGAATTTCATAAAAAAAACTAAAATAAAAACTCTGCCTAAACGACATTTTTGTGGTCACTTTGCCACATAAAGTGTAATATTGAGTGATCAAAAAATCATATGTACCCAAAAATGCTACCTATAAAAACGTCAACTCATTCCGCAAAAAATGAGCCCCTACACAAGACGATCGGCAGAAAAATAAAAGAAATGTAGCTTTTAGAAAATGAAGACACAAAAACATAATTTTTGTTTTGAAAAATGCTTATTATGTAGAACTGAAACAACAACAAAAAATACACATATTTGATATTGTTGCGTCTGTATCAACCTGCTCTATAAAAGCAAAACATGATCTATCCTGTCAGGAGAACTCTGTAAAAAACAAAAAATAAAAACTGTGCCACAACAGCCATTTTTTTGTTACCTTGCCTCATAAAAAGCGTAATACTGAGCAATCAAAAATCATATGTACCCCAAAATAGTACCAATAAAACTGTCACCTCATCTTGTAGTTTCCAAAATGGGGTCACTTTTTGGGAGTTTCTACTCTTAGGGGTGCATCAGGGGGTGTTCAATGTGACATGGCAACTTAAAATTATCCCAGCGACATCTGCCCTCCAAAATCCATATGGCGTTCCTTTCCCTCTGCACCCTGCCATGTTCCCCTACAGCAGTTTACCACCACATGTGGGGTGTTTCTGTAAACTGCAGAATCAGGGTAATAAATATTGAGTTTTCTTTGGCTGTTAACCCTTGCTGTGTTACAGGGACAATAAATTAATATGGAAAATGTGCAAAAAAAGTGAATTTTTGAAATTTCACCTCCATTTTCCTTTCATTCTTGTGGAACACCTAATGGGTTAACAAAGTTTGTAAAATCAGTTTTTATTAACTTGATGGGTGTAGTTTCTAAAATTGGGTCATTTATGGGTGGTTTCTATTATGTAAGCGCAACAAAGTGACTTGATAACTGAACTGGTCCCTGAAAAGTGGGTTTTTTTTTTCTTAAAAATTTTTAAGAATTGCTTCTAAAATTCTAAACCTTCTAACTTCCTGAAAAATAAAATGATGTTTACAAAATGATGCCAACATGAAGTAGACATCTGGGAAATGTACAGTAACAACTATTTTATGAGGTATCACAATCTGCTTTAAAAGCAGAGACATTCAAATTTCAAAAATTATGAATATTTCCAAATTTTCTGTAAATTTTGGAATTTTTTTATAAAGAAAGGTGAAACATATTGACTCAAATTTACCACTAACATGAAGTACAATATGCCACGAGAAAACAATCTCAGAATCGCTTAGATACGTAAAAGCGTTCCAGATTATTACCACATAAAGTGAAACATGTCAGATTTGAAAAATGTAGCTTGGTCCTTAAGGTGAAAACTGGCTGTGTCTTGAAGGGGTTAAGAAACCTCAGCTGTGAGAACGCCTCTGTTACAATAATACAACCACATGTATCTGTCATGAACGGATCCGGTTGTGTTATATAGCCAAGACGGATCCGTCATGAACTCCATTGAAAGTCAATGGGGGAAGGATCAATTTTCTATTGTGTCAGAGAAAACGGATCTGTCCCCATTGACTTACATTGTGTGTCAGGACGGATCCGTCTTGCTCTGCACCACATCGCGGATGAAAAAATGCTACTTGCAGCATTGTTCTGTCCGCGATGGGGATGCAACCATTTTGAAGCATTCTGTTTAGTTCAGTTTTGTCCCCATTGACAATGAATGGGGACAAAACTGAAGCGTTTTCTTATGCTAGCCAAACTGAAAACGCTGGTGTGAAAGTAGCCTTAGATAAAAGTTGTCATTTAGTCCTTCTCAGTGACATTATAAAGAGAGGCTGCAGTGACCTAAATCATTGGATGGGTTGCATTGGCTGAATGGCGCCACCATGTGCTGCTGCAGGGAAACCACTATCCCTGCAGCGTAGTCTCAGTTTAACAATATCTGCTCTCTACTTTCTCATCTGACCCAGGTGTCATTATTCCTATCCACCAGATACAATCACTGATACAGTGTCCATGACGGGGACGCATGGATGACACCACTAATAAATAGAGCCTTCCCCACATGACTTGGTTTGTGATGTTGTGGCTCAGCGCCTGCAGGTGCGGCTGATAATGGCTGACAGGAGAGAGCGATGTTGTGACATAATTCAGCTATCAGAGCAGCGCACCTGCATGTCTCCAACCTCTCACTGTCCTGAGCGTGAGACGTCTAAGCCATTATTTCTATCCTCTGCTCCTGGAATTTACTTTCCTAAAATAATTCAAATTATTTCCGAGCCATCGCTGTGATGACTTCTTCATTGTGCAGATAGACCTAAGAGGAACAATAGAAGCAAAACTGATAATCTTACAAAAGTGACATTTAAAGGAAATTTTGCAAAATTCTGTTTGATCTTAGCTTTAAAAAAAAGTTTCTTCTGAAAGGCAATGCAATCCTTCATTTATGTTTATTTGGTATATCCTCAGGGGTGGGACATCGGAACCTCACTCCAGTGCCCTCACTTAGCTCCACCTCTAATACCCTGCCCATGACTAGCAGACATGGCACCACGCAGTCCAGACCCTACACAATATACAAAGGGAAAGTTTCCTCAGGGTGAGCTTAAATATTATTTTGTTAACCTTAAAGAGGGCCTTTCACTACTCCTGACATTCCTATTTTAATAGCTTCATGCATTCCCCACATAATAACAATTCTGGAGCATCTATTCTTATGTCTGTATGTTGTGCCATTCCTTTATTATTTGCACTAGAAGTTATATGTGAATTGCTATTTGCCTTCAGTAAAGGAACAGAGGGGAGGTAACCAGTTGGGGGTATGTACCTGCACAGTCTGAACATGGCAGCACTGATTAGCTAGAGTCAGTCTGTGCAGGTATACACCCCCAACTGGTCACCTCCCTTCTGTTCCTTTACTGAAGGCAAATAGCAATTCATTCACAACTTCTAGTGCAAATAATAAAGGAATGACACAACATAGAGCCATAAGAATAGAGGCTCCAGAATTGTTAGTACGTTAGGAATGCATGAAGCTATTAAAACAGGAATGTCAGGAACGGTGAATGGTCCTCTTTAAAAGGGGTTTTCCAGACTCAATAAAACATGACTACCCCCTTGCAACAATAGTACCGGCAACCTATCCACAGGATGTGTGTTGTGGTACAGCTGTGCCCTATTCACTTCAATGGAACTGAGCAGCAATACCAGACACAACTCACTGACTGTTTATGTAGTCCTGGACAACCCATTTTACTCCTTTTCATGGCTCTGCAGTCACACATGTCTGTATAGTCATTTTCCCAGCATATTTTGTAAACCTCTGGCAACCAGTGTGACATCTTAAGGACTGGACTGTAGATGATTGACCATCCAAATTTTTTTTACTATGAATCCTCAGGGGCGGGGCTTGAGCTTGAGCATAAAGTCAAATGCTGTTCCCATGTGAGCGGAATTACAAGGCAGGAGTGTAAATATAGGGATGCAGAGGTTGCAGTCACAGCTGGACCCAATGGCTCATAGGAGTGCATCAGTACTAGAATTTACTTATCATGGTGGGGGAAACACTGGGGCATGTTTTGTCACTGCACATGCCTTTTATAGGTGCTTTAGATGTTAAAAGTAGTTAGTTAAATCTGTGCGTGGGAAAGCTCTGTGACTACACCTGTAGGAGCTGTGACACAGATTTCCCAGAAACAGGACAGGTAACATAGGTGCTGTATATAACGTGGCTCTTTGCAGCAGTCATTGGTGATGCCCTGGAATCAATAAGCTGAGGTGATGTCGCCTCTCCAGGTTAGACAGTACTGAGATCTGTATGTAGATCTTTTTTTTTTTTTTTTAGGGAGAGCTGAAAGGGAGCAGTTCAACAAAATTAACAGCTGAACGAAGCAAAGTATGAGCTCAAACTGTGAACAACTGGCAGCGAGCGGAGCCTGGGCCCCAGCACCTGCAAGATATACATTATACAGTGAGGAATGAGGCATTAACATACCCCATTATACAAAAGCTGAGATCTGTGTCAGCCATTCATTACTTCTCCCTATGTACGACAGACTTGGATATTGGGGTTCACAATATATTATCAGCG
This sequence comes from Rhinella marina, assembly GCA_900303285.1. Taxonomy (NCBI): domain Eukaryota; kingdom Metazoa; phylum Chordata; class Amphibia; order Anura; family Bufonidae; genus Rhinella; species Rhinella marina. The sequence goes on from ONZH01021868.1 coordinate 43,300, forward strand.
AAGGTAGAGATGAAATTATGATGATAATAAATTAGCAGTGATGGCTTACAATAACATCAGCCAATCAGAGAGTGAGAAACAAGAAATTCCCATTTGCTGATTGGCTCAGAGTGTCTGGCTGCCTGGGTCATTCTCACTATAGTGTGAGAATGTCTGGGGGATGGGGTTACCTGCAGGATGTTCCAATCCTGCAGGCTTCCTCCTCCCATGGCGACATCAAGGGACCTGCACTACAACAGCGAAGATGACCTCCTCCATTATCTTGAATGTCGGTCTATATTTGTTTCTTTTATCTAGTACTGTTGCAACACTGAATCCAAATCTCTCTGTTCAGACTTTAAACTGCTGTCTGATTGTATCTCATCCACTCGGCGGCATCATGTCAGCCAGCGCTACGTGAATCTCTGCCGGCAATGCCAAGGGTTAATCCGTCCTGCCGTCAGGAACAATAGAAGGAAGACAGCTTTAAATGAATTCAGCTGAATATTTCATGGGCCACTCTCAGCCGCCCGCTCCAGTTGTCTCACTTGCTAAAAGGAAAGCTTAATCCAAAGTGACAACAACATCAGTTTCTATGTGTTCCAGTCACACGGAGCATGACTTCTTTATCATAAACACCATTTACATGGGCTGTCTGGCCAGGCGGAGCACCGGGGGAGCGTGACCGGGCCACGGCAACCATGAATACAGCACATGGCAGAATTAACCAGCAAATGAGAAACCTGACCCTGCCAGGGCCACGCCAATACAATGTTAAGTAAGAGAGTCCTGTGATGGTGAAGGCTCTTATATCACCGTCTAGAGAGCAAACCAGGGCAGTGCTGTTGATTGTACCAGGCAGGTTAGCGCTTTACTTGCCTGCTCTTTCCAGGTTGTCATTGAAATAGGATGTAACTCTCAGAACCCACATAGGCTGCAGCAAGCTACCAATGGAAGAGGCTAGTTGGATATGTAATCATCCTGCTTCCACTGGCATCAATGAGAGCTACATATGCAGGCCCCTGAGGAGTCGGTGCAGAGAATGGGAGTGGTAGTGGTCCTGATGAAGTATTGTGTAACGGTGTCCTGCTTCATGCCGTCGCTCACTGGGGTTTGGCGCAGCGAAAATGTAGATTGAAGAATTAGGCCAGAAGTGAACGTATAACAGTCTCTCTTTACTCAAAATATAACTTGTGGCACATCCAGCAGTAGTAAATATAAAGTCCAGTTTCTGGCATCAGTAAAGGAGGTATGGTGGCTGGTTCGATGGCAGTAGGTTGACACTAGCACTTGTGGATTTAGGTGTCCACTCTAGAGGCATAAGGTCTGTCTGGCCTAGCAATGATTTTGTTAGGTGATGGTGTCTGAGCTGTAATCCCTCACCTTGAAGCAGTGTCTTTATTGCTGATTATAGCTGTTCACTCGCCTGTCTTTCCTCTCAAGGATTTACATGAAGCTGTTATTTTTGCAGGAGAAGGATATCTGGTTCCTGAACTTCCCTCACAGGGGAAAAAGATACGGTTTATGGCAGTGGGAGCTCCGCATGTGCTTCCACATTCCTCTACTATGAGAAAAGGAACACTCTGTACTTTCCTCTCTGTCTCTAGCTAGATTAGAACTCCTCCTCCTGGCAGAAGGAAGAAGAACCAGCCCGCTCCTACGAAGGGGGAGGAACATGACTATGGTATTGGTTAGATCGCTCTGGTCTCACCAACCCCAACCTTACCCAAACCCCCCTTCCCCCATTAAATAACAGCCAGACAACAGTTTGGACTTAAATCGGCCACAGCAGCCGTATTTATTAAATAATAAATAAATATCCAAGATAAATAACTTAACGCCAAAACCTGAGTAAATGACGAGGGAGGTCCTAGAAGCCCCAAAAACACAAATGTACCCGAATAAACTGGCAACTTCATCTTACCTCCAGCCGATGAACGTCAGCTCGGAGGCACCAACTGATGGATGCCTAATTCCTCCACTCCAGTTTAACCACGAGAGTCCAGCCCCACCCATGGGGCCCTCCCGTTCTCACTACCACCATATTCACCAACTTTGAGGACCTCCCACCGCCAACAAAGCGCAACTTGACCCACTTAAAGGGGTATTCCCATCTCACAAATGTAGTTTGTATAGTTAGATATTGCCATACCAATATTATTACTAATAGAATGTATTTATATAAAATGTACCGTTTAGAAGATTTCCCTATTTGTATATCCATTGTCCCACACACATCAGTCAGGCCGTTGCCCCTGGTTACGGCCACCGTGGCCATGTAGTAGTGGTGGCCAGGTTGCTCTTATTCAAACCCGCACTGAGGTAACTGCTGTATTGTGGATGCACGTTGCATGAGCATGCGGAGACACATCTTACGCATTTTTGTCTGCGCTTCCAAAACGCAGAGAAACGGATCCTGTTCCAAGATCAATTCATCTCTATGGAGCAGGATCCGTTTATAAAGTCTGCGTTTTGGACGGATCCTGACCACTATGTTTTGGACTGGTAGCGTCCAAAACGCAGATGTGAAAGTACCCTAAGATGTGTCTGCGCATGCTCATGCAATGTGCATTCACATTACAGCAGTTACCTCAGAGCAAGCCGGCCACCACTACTACATGGCTGCGTTGGTCGTAACCAGGGGCAACGGCCTGACTGATGTGTGTGGGACAATGGATATACAAATGGGCAAATCTTCTAAAAGGTACATTTTATATAAATACACTCTATTAGTAATAATACTGGTATGGCTATATCTAACTATACAAACTACATTTGTGAGATGGGAATAACCCTTTAAGTTTGTGCATCCCTCCACATTCTCAGGGCTGTTTCGACCTCCCCCCCCCCCCCCCTGGATCCCCAGGGACCAGAAATCTATTCCCACAGCATTGAGGTGCACACCATCCGCTCGCCAAAATTCGCCTACTCAAGACTCCATTTCTAAATGCCGCACCGCCCCATTCCGTGCCACAAATCTACCCACCGCCCGATTTACCTTGATACGAGCTTTATTAAAGGGTTTCTGTCATCAGAATTTACCATAGTAAACCAAGTGTCATTTGCAATACGCAAATGACACCTGATGACAGATCTTTTTGTTTTATACTTTTCTGTAAAGTTGTTAGTGAGAAAAGTCCGTTTTTAAAATATGCAAATTAGCTCCCCTAGGTGCAGTAGGCGTGAACCCTGCACCTAGAAGTGGCCGTAATGCCTCCTCTTACCCCTCCTCCGTAGCGTTGATTGACAGGGCCAGGCAGCAAGCTCTTTCGGCTCCCGGCCCTGTTCGAGTCCGAAATCCCGCGCCTGCGCATTGCGATCAGCAATGCGGGCGCATTGAGGAAGCCGGGAGCCGGGCGGCCGGCGGCTCAACGCGCATGCGCGGATTGCTGATCGCAATGCGCAGGCGCGGGATTTCGGACTCGAACAGGGCCGGGAGCAGAAAGAGCTGGCTGCCTGGCCCTGTCAATCAACGCTACGGAGGAGGGGTAAGAGGAGGCATTACGGCCGCTTCTAGGTGCAGGGTTCACGCCTACTGCACCTAGGGGAGCTAATTTGCATATTTTAAAAATGGACTTTTCTCACTAACAACTTTACAGAAAAGTATAAAACAAAAAGATCTGTCATCAGGTGTCATTTGCGTATTGCAAATGACACTTGGTTTACTATGGTAAATTCTGATGACAGAAACCCTTTAAGTCGTTCGACTGACCTCACCTCCCTCCAAGACCGCCTCAGCACAATGTCCGACCACACCGTAATCACCTTCGGGAATAACGCCCAGAACCTCAGTAAATCGAATTTAATGTCCCAGATTAACTCCCGGAATGGCCAAACCCCTAAATCGTTGCCCCCAACATGTAAAACCAAAACGTCTGGGGGGCGATCAAACCGCACAAAGCGATGCACCTCCCGCACAGGGGCGTAGCTATAGGGGAAGCAGGGGAAGCGGCTGCTTTGGGGCCCAGACTCACAAGGGGCCCCCTCAGGAGGAATACTAAAAGATTTTATTGTCAGAGCCCCCTCAACAGTAATTTACAATGACATTATATATAGTATATACGTGTAGGAAACGGACGGAGCGGCTGCTGGGCTTCGTCTGAGAGAGCAGTTTTGACCAGCCATAGGAGTGGGGGATGCGCGAGTTGGGGGTTGCGAAGAAGTTGCTGAGGGGGGGCCCCATTCTAAAATTTGCTGTGGGGCCCGGTCAGTTGTAGTTACGCCACTGCTCCCGCAACACCCCACCCCATGACATACTTCTGATACCTAGCCACCGCAACACTGCCACATCCCGCGCAAAACCCAGCTGGCGCCCATTCAGTCTCACGTCCGCCCTTACCGCCCCCCAGAACACGAACAAATAACCCATGATCCATACCAATGCCGCCTGTAAACCTAGGGACAACAAAAAACAACCAACATTAACCATAACAATAACCGTAACTCACAATCGACCCAACCTCACATATGAGCAAAATCGAATTGATTCCCACCGACCTATCCTTTTTATCAGGTCGTAGCTTAAACCTAAACGGGCCGCTTCTGTCGCTGCCCCAATCCCAAACGAATCCCCCGTATAACCTTCCACATTAATCCCCAAGACCTTCAAGCATCTCCTAAAAATTGCAATAAATTGGAAACGCGACAAAAATGAGCCATCCTCATGCCTAAGAAGAGGAGCATCGCCCTTCCCAATCACCCCCCCCCCCGCCCCATAGCCCTGCAAACACCTAACCGGACAAAGTAAACATCCCGGTACCTCAAACAAAACCTGCCTACCCTTCCCCTCGCAATCAGTTTTTGACTTCCTGATACGTACTACCACCCGGTCCGAATACAAGTCTACATCTTCGGACCTCAATCCCCCAGCATTATTAACACTACTACTCACCAGTTCACCGAACCTAAATGCCCCAAAAAACGCTAGTGAAAAAGCAGCCTGAAACAACCTAACCTCCCAGGACGACCAACAAACCGAGCCCAACTTAGAACCCATCTCCAATAACAGCTTAAAGGGATTCTGTCAGCAGGATATGGGGTATGGAGATATTGACATCTCTGTATCGGCCTTACTGCTGTCATTCCAAATATGTTACTCTTACTGTTATGAGAGCTGTATTTTGCTTAAAAAGGCGTTTTTATTCATATTATAATTACTTACATAAGGAGCCCACATGTCCTGTGGGCCGTTGGAGCCCGGCCACGCCGCATATTTTCGAGCCCAGCACCGCCCTCCCGCTAATTATTCACGCCCCTTCATCGATGTGTTCTCCTCCCGCTGCGGCGCAGACTCTGGTATGTACGGCGCATGCGCGAGATGCGCCGCAGCCGGAGGAGAACACAGCGATGAAGGGGTGTGAATAATTAGCAGGAGGGCGGTGCTGGGCTCGAAAATATGCGGTGTGGCTGGGCTCCAACGGCCCACAGGACATCCCCTTGGGCTCCTTATGCAATTACAGTAATTATAATATGAATAAAAATGCTTTTTAAGCAAAATACAGCTCTCATAACAGTAAGAGTAACATATTTGGAATGACAGCACTAAGGCTACTTTCACACTAGCGTTTTAAAATTCCGGTATTGAGTTCCGTCATAGGGGCTCAATACCGGAATAAAACGTTTCAGTTTTGTCCCCATTCATTGTCAATGGGGACAAAACTGAACTGAAGACAACGGAATTCTCCTGAAAGCATTCCGTTCCGTCTTCAGACTGGAGAACAAACCGCAGAATGCTGCGGTTTACTCTCCGGTCCAGGCATCCGCACCAAGACGGATCCGGAATGACCCCCAATGCAAGTCAATGGGGGCGGATCCGTCTGGTGTGACCACAATGGTAACCGGATCCGCCCTCCATTGACTTTCAATGGAGTTCATGACGGATCCGTCACCACATACACACATACAGACATACACATAAACATACACAGACATATATACATACAAATACACATACATACTTACATGCTCCCCGGCAGGTCTTCAGAGCGCCGGAGGGACAGGTCGGCGCGCACAGATGACGATTCCACCAGGCGCCCAGCAGAAGGCGCTGTGGGGAATCGTCACCTGTGTGAGCCGTCCTGCTCCTCTGGCGCTCTGAAGACCTGCCGGGAGCATGTAAGTATGTATGTGTATTTGTTTGTGTATATGTGTGTGTCTGTGTGTATGTATGTACTGTGTGACATGTGTGGGGCCGGAGCGTGGTTCCGGCTCCACACATGTCGCTGCGGCAGTCCTGATCCGGCAGCACCCTTCACCTGCTGGATCATGCCTGCCGCTAGTGTGAAAGTAGCCTAAGGCCGATACAGAGATGTCATTATCTCTATACCCCATATCCTGCTGACAGAATCCCTTTAAATGAAACTGTCCGTCTCTGATCCTCCGTCCCCTTGCCCCGTCGCCAACCTTTTAAAACCTACCTAACTATAAATGTCTTTGTATAATCCGGAATACTACGTAAAGGAAAACCGAATGCCAATCCTGCAACGCATCTATTTAACTGAGATACCGACCACCCCTCCTCCCTGACATACCCAAACAGCAGTAATAAAGCCTTTTCCCAATCATCCTCCCCGACGCCCAATTGCAAACACCACCGTTCCCAAGTCTCCCAGGCCTTACCATAAGCAGCCCACGTTCCCGGATTCAAAGACACCTGCAAAAGCCCCATTACCGTTCCTCCAAGATTTCCCACAGCCAAGCTGGACAATCCAACCCCTCGTCCTCCACTTCTGGCGCCAGTTGACGAAAGCGCTCCCACTGTGAACGAGAAAGGGCATCCGCAATACCGTTAGAAACTCCTGGCACATGTATGGCCACTATCCAAGCATTGATGGATAAACATCTCAGAACCAAACATTGCAACAGCCTAACCACCGGGGGGGGGGGGGCGGAGGAAGGCGCCGACAAACTATTGATAGCCTGCACTACCCCTATATTGTCACAATGAAAGCAGATTTTTGTTTAATTTCGCAAACCGCTCTTCCCACAACAATACCGCCATGACAATTGGAAAAACCTCTAAAAGCGCCAAATTTTTTACCCAACCCCTGACAACCCAAGATTCTGGCCAATGTCCCACACACCATTGCCCATGGCAGAATGCCCCAAAACCTACTCCCCTAGTCACGTCCGAATATAATTCGCAATCAAAATCGTTGCAAACCTCTCCCATAACCAACGTTCTACCATTATAGTTCTCTAAAAAACCCGCCCAAACTTCTAATTCCCCCCTTAATTCTTTTCCCAAACAAATAAAATGGTGTGGTGTGGTCACAGCCGCCGTTGCGGAAGCCAAAGGTCTACAAAAAATACACCCCATCGGCATAATCTTACAAGCAAAATTGAGTTTTCCCAACAGGGACTGTAATTTTCGCAATCTAATTTTCGCCAATCTCTTCGCCCATCCAACCTCCTGCCACAAATCCTCTAACTTGTCTTCAGGCAACCTACACTTCATTTTTTCCATGTCAATCACAATCCCCAAAAAGTACAACTCAGTCGCAGGCCCTTCCGTTTTTCCCCCAAAAACCTACTGTACCGTATGCAACAATAATGAACAAACCCTTGAACCTGCCACCCCAAGGCATAAAAAATCATCCAAGTAATGAATAATGGATGAACAACCCGACATGTCAACCACTACCCATTCAAGGAACGAACTAAAAGTCTCAAAATAAGCGCAAGACAGCGAGCACCTCATAGGTAGACACCGGTCTACGAAATAACCCCCATTCCAAAAACACCCTAAAAAGTGCAAACTATCTGCGTGAACAGGTAACAAGCGAAACACCGCTTCGATGTTGTTTTTTGCTAACAACGTCCCTGGGCCCAATTTCCTTACCCAAGCCTCATCAAATGAATCAATAAATAATCCACTAAACACAATTCAGGGTCAATACCATCATTGACTGACGCCCCCTTTGGAAAGGAAAGGTGGTGAATGAGCCGAAATTTATTCGGCTCCTTCTTCAGTACTACCCCATAAGGGGAAACCCTCAAATTAACTAATGGCGGCTCCTGAAAGGGACCCGCCATCCGTCCTAATGAAACCTCCTTGTCCAATTTTTCAGAAACTACCTCAGGGTGCTTTAGCGCTGACCTCAAATTCTTATGCACGACGGCACTCGTCAACGGAACCGATGGGATAAAAAACCCCACTTAAAACCCTCTTCCAACAAAACTGCTGCCTTCCGGTTCGGGTACCTATTTAGAAATCGCCCCATCCTTTCCACCCGCACCGGTGTCTGCCCCTTTTCCAGCGTTGTCCCCCCCTTTTTGTCTTCCCCCTTTGAAGCACCTATGAGCTCCATGGAAACCGCCACATGTGGTGCACTCGTGCTTAAATTTGCACTTTGCCCCAAACTTGTAGTTTCCATTGTTGAATAGGAAACACAGCCCCTTTGCTGATGTCGCCGCAAAACTACTTTGCACTGACCCTCCAGCCTCCCCCCGAAAGGGCTGCCCCGGCCGCACTGGCGCCGTAACCCTTAGCCAGAGCCAAATATCCTTGTGGTCCCAACGAATGTTGGGCCGCACTGCCTTTCTCTGTCGAAATTGCTCGTCATAACGGAGCCAACCTGTACCGCCGTACACCAGATACGCCTTCCCTATCGCGTCCAAATAACAAAATAATGCCGAACAACATTCTGGCGTCTTCACCCCAATTACACTTGCTAGAATCGCAAATGCCTGCAGCCAATTTGAAAAAGTGCGTGGAATCAATCGATACCGGTGCTTTTCCTCCTCCTCCTTTTTACCTTCATCTCTTTTCCCCCTGTCTAAATTAAATCTCTCCAGGGGAAGTAGGGAGAAGATTTCTACATATTCCCCCTTCCAAATTCGTTCCCTGACCTCCTGTTTTAAATGTGCCCTCAAAACACACATAAACCTCGCCCTTTGCCGCATCGTCGACCCTTGGCCTATCATCTTCCCCCCAGCCTGAGTCTGCACGGACACCAATGCCCCTGACCTACTAGCTTGCCCCCCAATGAACACCCCACTGACAGCAGTGCGGTGAGCTTCCCCTCCCGCTCTCTGCAGCATTTTGTCAGGAAAAGGACCAGGTTCTGTGGACCTTCCCCGGCTTTCCCCCCTGGGAGGTCCACTCTGCGTGGGAATAGAGCATCGGCATCACCGGCTGTGCAGGAGGCGTCCCGGGAACGGCACAGGCCCGACCATGTGGCTGGAGAGGAAGCAGAAGAACACGCCCACCACGTGGCAGGAGCCATGTTGGATAGAAGACAAAGTCTAGCTCGCAGAGATGATTCAGGGACGCTGGACTACAGGGATTGCGTGGCAACAACATTCAGGAACGTGGAATACGGTGACTAGGAGCGGCGGGATACAGGACCTCTGGCTGCAGGTTTCACAGCGCCTGTGCAGCCTGGTTAAATTTCTTAGGAACCTCTTCTATCCCTTTTTAGCTGTCCGGGGGATGTCGGGGAAGGGGGGGGGGGCACGTCTGGGGAAGGTCCACAGAACCTGGTCCTTTTCCTGACAAAATGCTGCAGAGAGCGGGAGGGGAAGCTCACCGCTCTGCTTATGGACCCTCTGCTGAGCAGGATTCCTCCAACGGCAGGAGCGCTTCTCAACTGTCGGCTGTGCAGCTCCCTGCCGTGGAGGGTCCCCGAAAGGGCTCCTCAATCAGCGCCGGACCCTGCGGGTAACATCAGGGCTTAAGCGCATCGGCCGAGCTCGCCACGGCCGTCTAGACTTCTTTTCAGGGATAGCCACTCCACTTGTGTGCCCCTGCAGCAGGCTGTCCACGTGCTCCCTCAGCCACCTAGGACCCTGTGCCTCCACCTCCATCCTGAATCGGGCAAGAAGCTCCTTGACGGACATGGTAGGTGAGCTGGGAGTTCGCCTGGTAATAAACCAAAATGGCACCTCTTCACCCCCAAATCCTCCCTTTTAAAGCCTCCCTACCACTCCCCTTTTTCCCTAGTAACCCCCTCCCCCTGACTACCTCCGGGCCAATTAACCCTCTAGATGCTGCCCCTCGCTAACCAAACCAGTGTCATGCTGGCTTCCCCTTAGGTCTTGCCCAAGTCCAGCCCCACTGGATGGTTAGCCCTGTTCCTGCCAACCATTGCCAACCATTCCTCCTCAGCTGGAATAAATGGCAAATATGTGAAAACCACGTAACAGTACATATAAAACTTTAACAATTGCAGGTACCTCCAGGTCTGGGGTACTGCAAATACTCCTTTATACGAGAGCTCCCCTTGTGGTAACTGCAAGAGCTAGCAGTTCTATGGCTATAGGAAGGGAAGCACTCTGCTCAGAGTATTGTTTATGGAAGTACACTACTAGCACTGTTTAGGAGGGAACACTCTGCTAGCTCTGGTTCTAAAGAGGGTACTCTGCTAGCACTGTTTAAGTAGAACCCTAAACTGGCACAGTTTTTGGTGCATTCTGCTGACAGTATTGTTTACTGCTGACATTGTTTATGATGGGGTACTTTGCTTCTACTCAGGGCCAGAACAAGGGGTAGGCAAGGGTACACGACTGTATGAAGTCTCCTTCCAGCAAAGATTAATACAAGGATTTATTGCGCATCACATTTTTAATGTGTTTTTCTATAAATTGGAAACTACAATTAAACTTAGATGTACAATGATCCCTAATGTGTGCAAGAACTTTTACTGTTGAAGGACCTGTGGTCACATGAGCATTCTGTGACAGTCCTGAGAGGAATAGAGAGTGAACTGCTCTGTGTGTACGTGTTCTTCATTTGATTTGGGGATCTGTATTTAGGAGGCCTAGGTGTATAATTATTTAGGGGGTCTGAATTGTAAAGCACTGCGGAATATAAATAAAGATTAAAAAAACAAACAAAAAATGCAACAGCACTCTGCAAACACAAACAATAACATAAGTACATATAAAAATGCCATACTCACTAAATACACAATACTAATGCTATGTTGTAAATGTGAGATTCTTGGCAAATACTTTTGTACAAAATTATTTGTGCCCGTCTGCCAAACGTCAAGGCGATCTCTTTAAGAAAGGAACCTAACACTAAATACCATATTCACTAATTGCCATAGCAGCCTCCATTAAATTCAGAGGATGCAGGCTCCACATGCATGATAAGCCAACATTATATTATACCTCTTATGGTGCCGAAATGGCCTCCACTGATTTCAGTGAATGTAGGCTCCACATGCATGCTGAGCCCACACAATATGATACCTCCTTGGTCCCAGACTGATGTCTGTTATGCTCAGGGAATGCAGGTTCCACATAAATGCTGAGCCCACTCTGTATTCCATCTTACAGGGAGAGCAGGATACAGCTTTATGGTATTTAGTGTTAGGTTCCCATCTTAAAGAGATCGCCTTGACGTTTGGCCGACGGGCAGAAATAATTTTGTACAAAAGTATTTGCCAAGAATCTCACATTTACAACATAGCATTAGTATTGTGTATTGAGTGAGTATGGCATTATTATATGTACTTATTTTATTGTTTTTGTGTGTTTTACTACTTTGCTATTTGCAGCCACGGCGACATGCACCTGCATACTTGGATGTGCTGACTAACCCCCAGTTTTTCTCATATAAATAAAGATTATTAGGGTGGTCTGTATTTACAGTATTTAAGGAATCTGTTCTGGGGACTTTATTTGTATGGTCTGCCATCAGTACCTAGTTTATTGGGTGGGGTCTGTTCTTAGGTCTGTATTCATTTAGGGGGCCTGTATTTATTTACGGTGTTCTGTGTTCTCTATTTAGTAAGGGGAGGTCTATCATTATTTTGAGGGTGTATTTTTGTGAGGGTTTGGGGGTTCGTATTTTTTTCTATGGTCTATATTTATTCTGGGGTTCATATTTATTTTGGAGGCCTGGGGTTCATCTTTATTTAGGGGGTCTGGTGTCTGCAATTATTTTTAGGGTCTATATTTTGGGGTCTAATATGGGGTGCACATGTATTTACGTGTCTGTGTTGCATGGTTTAGTCAGAGATATCTATTTATTTTGAGGTGTATCTTTTTTTTTTAGGAGGTCTGGTCTGGGGTCCATATTTATTTCATGTTCTGATTCTGTATTGTGTGGTGCATTCTGGGATTCTTCTCAGGTCTCTATTTATTTTGAGTACAGTTTTTCCTTGGCGTCTTTTTATTTTGGGATTTGGTCTAGAGTTGTTATTCATTTTGGGGCATGAAGAAAGGTATATTCACTTCTTATGTTTGGAATGGAGCAGGTTAGTGATACTTGGGGGCATGGCCTATGTAAATGGTGGGCATACAGTACGTTAAATTTTTTTCGCTGATTCTCATCGCACCTCTTCTCATAATATTACAACCTGATTTTGCTGCTCAAAACTGGCTGTCCATATAGCAGGATCCCTGCACTCTCAGATGCCAGCCTAGTTGTGAACAAGTGATTGGGGCACAGACAGAGATGGAGCCTGAGGAGGTGAGTAAACCGCTGGGCACCAGGTACATCCAAAGACTTGATCACCAGTCATTTTGAATTAATTTTACGGCTTTGGGATGGACGGGATGTGTACAATTTTCCTCATCTGCCTAGACCTGTGATGGCTAACCTCCGGCACTCCAGCTGTGGTAAAACTACAACTCCCAAGGTGCATACTTGCTTGGCTGTTCTCAGAACTCCATAGAACCTACTCAGAACCTACTGTGTCCCCTCACCTACTGTGTCCCCTCACCTACTGTGTCCTCACATACCGCATAGATTGTAAGCCTTCACGGGCAGGGCCCTCTCTCCTTCTGTACCAGTCTGTAACTTGTTTGTCCTAGAGCAATTGTCTAGACTATGTATGTAAACCCCTTTCAACATGTACAGCGCTGTGGAATGAATGGCGCTTTAATAATAATAAATAATAATAATAATAATGAAACATGCTGGGAGTCGTAGTTTCACCACAGGTGGAATGCTGGAGGTTAGCCATCACTGGCCTAGGGCATCAAAATGCCCTGTCCTGCTTCCATTGTTTATTCATGGACTCTGCAGACAGTATCGTGGGGCATTCTACTGACACTGTCAAGGGACCCTCCACTGCCACTATTTTTTTAAAGGGAACACTTTGCAGGCATTATTGTTTATGAGGGGTGTACTCTGTTGGCACTGTTTACGTAGGATACTGTTGCTTTACACCACCCCAGCTGCTGCTTGGCATTGTGCACCGTGATCTCAGGTGTGCGAAAACCTCAGTTCATCAAAACCTCAGTCCATGTTGCTCTTATTGGGGATCAACCCACAAAATGCATTATAGTGCCTGCCATCCTTTATAATAACAGCACCCACAGGTGTCTGGAAGGAATATGGTGAACTTAGAGGTGGCCTCCTATGCAAATGTCAGAGTGACAGTCACTAACCATCCCCCCCATGGAACACTCTAATTGCACTACATTGGGGGAGGGCAAGAGGTCTCATGCGTGTGTAAGTGCCTCTTATATTAATAAGCTCTTAATATCTGTCACTTTTCAGCATTTACTATATATCTATGTATCAGTAGGACCATAATGGATTACAAAGTGTTATTTTGTGGATTGCAGAGCTCTGTACCTAGATCTGTAATATGCATGTAAGCCGCCATGTCTGATCTATAATAAGGAGTCTTGTATATAAAAGGCTTCTGGGAGTGCAGAGGTTGGTAGAACAGATGTGAACAAATAACCATAATTACACTTCTATGTATCAGCACATCCAGGGATTAAACAATCAGTGGAAACATGAAGGCGCGAAACGTGACGGTCTCTCCGGTCTGAAAGTAGGCCACATCCCAGGTCTGCCTGGAGGAACGTTCCTGAGTACATAGCAGATTACTGCCTTAATGTCTCAAGTCGCAGATAAGCACATATAGAGGAGAAGATGCTGGGAGCAGATTAGTGGGGTTGGGGGAGTAGAATGTAAAAACGAAAGTGAAATAATACTAATCATACGTCCTAGATTTAACCTCTTCATAGTTGGAATTAGTTTATTATATGATGACCAGACTGGTCCAGGATGCTCCTACAAGTGGAGGAGAAATATAGCTTGGTTCTTTCTGACCTTCCTTGGTTCATGATTTAAATTCTAGAACTAAAGTACAGACTGACACTAAAACAACTGTGGTGGCAGCATAATTACACCAGACTGATGGAGACCATTTTGCCACCATAAATGCATGAGTGATTGTTATGGGTCATATTAACAGTGCGTCTATAGCGACCACAGGCCTAGTTATAAGGTGCTCCGAGAGAGAGCCAATTGCCAGTGATTTCCTATGGAGCAGAGCTATTCCATAATGGACAAGTGGAGTTAAAATCTCCGCAGCCTCGTTACTGAATCCTCCTTGCATTTAGAGCTCTGGGAAACCCTCTGAGATTTAATGGATGGAGAAGGGGCCGCTGTTCGGAGGAGATTGCCTTCAGACATATCAGGCCCAGAGGGGGAGTCACTTCAGGAAAATACCTGAAATCACAAGAGGATGTTTAGCTTAAAAGGAATCTCAGGATTCTGTCATCCGGAACAATTGTAGCAGAAATGGGATTAACCTAGAAAGCTCGCTGCCGGAGCAGGTGAAGTGATGGCACTGTTATCTGTCGCAAAGGTTCATAATCACTCCCGAAAGTTCCCTGCTTACGATAAAACACTCTGGTGGCAACATAGCGATGTTGAGATTTAGGGTACGGGAGAGCAAGTCGCTCGACAAAAACATATGTGCGACTTGTCTGCAACTTGCTGACGCTCGACCACAGTAGATCTGTGATTTGGCTGTGAAAACACTGCAGAGTCACAGGTGAATCAAGTGTTACACGTGATTTACATTAAAGCCTAAGGAGTAATAGTCGCGCAACATGTGACTTGCGATACATAATCCAGCATGTTTGTATTTCTTGCGACTGTTGTGTCGCAGTGGCAGGATGCCATGTGTTGCATGGCATTGGCAATCATTACCTGAAATGTCATGTGTAGCCGTACCCTTATACGTGTCCTTGTCCAGTGCACTGATGGGGAAAATGGTGCAATATGGTAAATGTTTCATTCAACAATGGCTTAGGAACGTTCTTAAAAGGGATGTAGGTCATGGAGGATTCTCTAACCGGATAAGATCCAGACAGAACCAGTAGCTGTACAAACCACAGCTTATAATAGTGATGTAACATTATAAGAGGAGCAGCTGCCATCATATGGAGGTTCCCCGCACTAGAGATATGAAACATAAAGTAGCTATTAGTGATGAGCGAGGCGATCCTCAGATGCTACATCCGAAGTCGCTTCATTCAAAACTTCAGATTAATACTGTATGGAGCTCCCTCTCCATACAGCATTAAAATGTATGGGCTCCGATGAGCCGAAGTCAGGTATTCGCGAAGTCACACGTGACTTTGTTGAATAACTTTGGTAGTTGATTTTTAAAGTGGAAAACTACTTCCAAACTTGGAACTGAACTCGGCTTCAGTTCCGACTGGTACCTCAAGTTCGGTTTCAAGCTTTAAAGTGGTTTTCCACTTTAAAAATCAACTACTGAAATTATTCAACGAAGTCACGCCCGACCACGAATAACTGACTTTGGCTCATCAGAGACCATACATTTTACTGCTGTACGGAGGCGGATCTGCATACAGTATTAATCCGAAGTTTTGAATGAAGCGACTTCAGATGTAGCATCCAAAGCTCACATCGCTCATCACTAGTAGCTATCATAGAGGGCAGGGAAGTTTCTGCATAAATGAACTAGCCTGACGTGGCTGATAACAGGGAGCAATAGATTGTATTCTCCTGTCCTACGGTCACCCTTCCCCCAGCCTGAAATGGCTGATAACCAGGAGCAATTGATTGTATGCTCCTGTCCTACGGTCAGCCTCCCCCAGCCTGAACTGGCTGATAACAGGGAACAATAGACTGTAAGCCCCTCTCCTACTGTCAGGCTCTCCTTAGGCTACTTTCACACCAGCATGCTGCATCCGTTACTATCTTTAAAATAGCCAAGACGGATCCGTCATAAACTCCATTGAAAGTCAATGGGGGACGGATACGTTTTCTATTGTGTCAGAGAAAATGGATCCGTCCCCATTGACTTACATTGTGAGTCAGGGCGGATCTGTCTTGCTCTGCACCACATCTCAGACAGAAAAACGTTGCTTGCAGCGTTATACTGTCCGCGATGGGGAGGCAACCAAACGGAACAGAATGCATTCTGGTGAACTCCATTTCGTTCAGTTCAGTTTTGTCCCCATTGAAAGCATTTTCCCCCGCTATTGAAATCCTAGGACAGATCTCAATAACGGAAAGGGAAAGCGCAAGTGTGAAAGTAGCCTAAGGCTAAACCATAGATAACAGGGTTCAATAGACTGTATCGGTGAGTTCTCCACAGCTTGAAATAGGTGATACCAGGAAGCAATAGACTGTATTTGTCTACACAGCACATAGAGATAGCAGAGCTTTTAGGTTTAAAGAGGACCTGTCTCCTCTCCTGACATGTCTGTTTTAGTAACTTCTTGTATTCCTGATGTAAAAACAATCCTGCATCATCTATTCCTCATTCTTTATTGTGCTATCCCTTTATTATTCCTGCTAGCAGTCTGCAATGAAGATCCAGATGGGTGTTACCGGTTGGGGATTTGTCCCAGCACAATCTGACACTATCCAATCAGTGCTGCCCAACTGGTAACACCCATTGGGACCTTCATTCCTTCATAACTTCTAGCAGGAATAATAAAGGGATAGCACATCATAGAGTCAAAAGAGTAGAAGTGTTGTTACATGGAGAACATAAATAGTTACTAAAACTGACAAGTCAGGAGAGGTGACAGGCCCTCTTTAGTAATGATTTATTTTCCTCCTCACAAATCCATTATAGGAGCTGTCAGTTTCTGTTCCACTTAAGATATTGATAGCAGAATTAATCAGAATCCATTTAAAGTGACAGATCCAATTTATTGATCATCTTGAGAATTTTTTCATACGGTATTTCAGTGCCAGCTCAGCGTCATCACTAATAACATTTATTGACTTTCATTTAAAGGGGTTTTACATGCAAACATGAGAAAAAAGCATCACTTCACATATACGGTGCGTAGTAACTAGTCTCAGCCCCATGAATAATCCACAGGCAGCGACTGTGAGAAGGCAGGATACTGGCTGGCTGCCTCTGTTCCTAGAATAGACGTTGCCAATGAGAAAATAGCGCTCATAGGGTAAATAAGTACCATACCTCCGAACTGTCCAGGATGTGGTAAGACAGTCCCAGATTTCAATGGCTGTCCCGCGGTCCCAAAACAGCTGTCCGCTCCCCACTTCACCATTCACCTCAGCTGCCCCTCCCCCACTTTCCACTAAGCTGTCTTCAGGAGGGGGGACTTGGAACTCTGATCAGGACTTGTTCTTTCAGATTCCTCCTCTTTCTGGAATCACTGAAGGACCTGTGATTATGTCATCAGGCAGAGTTCAGCAGTCGAAGGACCTGCGATGACGTCATGGCCATGTGATTGGTGTATGAAAAGAAGGTCCTGTGATTCAAAAAGAAAAGAGCCTGGGATTTGCTGGGAGTTGTAGTTCTCTTATACTCCCTCCCTGCTTGGAGGGAGGGAGTGATGTTACTTACCTAAAACTGTTTGAAGGGAGGGGAGTGATGTTATTTACATGGGACTGTATACTGGAGGTGGCTGTGGGAGGGGAGTGATGTCATTTACATAGGACTGTTTGTTGGAGGGGGCTGGAGGGAGGGAATGATGCTCTTTACATGGGACTGTACATTGAAGGAGGCTGTAGATAGTGAGTGATGTTATTTACATGGGACTTTATATTGGAGGTGGCTGGGAGAGGGAATGATGTTATGTACATGGGACTGTATGTTGGAGGGGCTGAAAGGAGGGGAGCGATCTTATTTAGCCTATATGCAAATGGACACAAAAAATGGCGGTGTGAGGGCAGTTTAAGTAACAGTCATCACATGGCCATTTTAATAACCAATTAAAGTCTATGGGGCTGGTCATACGGCAGTTTCTTTAATGGCCAAAGAATAGCAGCTGTCATAAAGTAGGACATGCCGTATTTTTGGCCATTAAAATCAACAGGACTGTTTTAACAGCTGTTTAGACAGGAGTACACTCGTGTGACAGTTGTTAAAACTGGTATTTGAAGGGTTAAAATAAGAAAAAATACCTCAACCACTTGAGGGGACACTCACTGCTCAGTGGAGGCAGCACCCTGCATAATGACATCACATGATCAGGCTCTGAGTGTCAGGTCCTGCTGCCTTCGGTGAGGAGCAAGTGTACCTGCATGTGCAAGTGATTGAAGTATTTTATTTATTTATTTTTTGTCGCAGGAATATTATGGAGGACATCATTTATGCTTGGGCCACTATGGTGCATTATTTTCAATTGGGGCCACTATGGGGGACATTATGTGTAGTGTAGGGGTTGGGATAATCCATTAAAAATTCAACTGGATGCAAAAAAACGTTGAAAGAAGCCATACGGCCAGAAAATTGATGCACAAAAGGTTAAAAAAATGTAAGTTTTTTACATTCATTTGCATGTAGCATGGGACTGTATATTGAAGGCGGGTGGGGGAGAGAGTGATGTTATTTGCATAGGAATGTATGTTAGAGGGGCTGAAGAGAGGCAATTGATATATTTAATTTCTTCCTTTAAAGGGGGCACATATCTGGACATAACTAGTGTGAATGACACACATGTGGGCACAACTACTGTTAGGGGGGTCACAATGTGGGCACAACTACTGTGTGGTGGCATAGGGGGGGATAATTACTGTGTGGAGGCATTCATCTACTTTTCAAACGTTGGGAGGTGTGAAGTACAAATATATCCCTCAGGGGGGTATGTTAGTCGTGCTCACTTATTTGTGTTGTGCAAGATGGGCAGCACTCCAGTCAGTGCTTGAGGTAATATGGCAGGCGGTCGGTGCAGCCGATGCTATCTGAATCTCCAAGGTGGGTGCCAGCCAAGTGCAGCTGAAGATCAAGGTGTGTATTAATTGGGTTCCACTTCTGGATGATGGCTCAGTGGTACAAATTCACAACCCGAAGAATGTAGATAAAAATATTTGTATTAGCAATATTCACAAGGACAACGCGTTTCACAGTACATCGGACCCCTTTATCAAGTTGTCTTCTACAGTCAAAGTCCATATTACTGGCTGACAAGGGTAAACTGACCCTGGTTAGGGTAGACTGATTTAGGCATTAGGGTTGTGTCCCAGAGCCAATGGTCAGAGGATGCCCACAGTTTGTTGGTCAATTAGAGCACTCTTAAAATTCTGGGCTGACACAAGGGCAGGATAAAGATCAGATCTGTCCACCTGACACTGTGTATGTGGATGCTCTCCATCTGACACTGAGTATGGGACACTCTCCATCTGACACATAGTATGGGGACACTCTCCATCTGACACATAGTATGGGGACACCCTCCATCTGACACTGTGTATGGGAACACTCTCCATCTGACACTGAGTATGGGACACCCTCCATCTGACACTGCATATGAGGACACTCTCCATCTGACACTGAGTATGGGACACCCTCTATATGACACTGCGTATGGGGACACTCTCCATCTGACACATAGTATGGGGACACCCTCCATCTGACACTGTGTATGGGGACACCCTCCATCTGACACTGCATATGAGGACACTCTCCATCTGACACTTAGTATGGGACACTCTCCATCTGACACTGTGTATGTGAACACTCTCCATCTGACAATGTGTATGGGGACACTCTCCATATGATACTATGTATGTAGACACTCTCCATCTGACACTGTGCATGGGGCACTCTCCATATGACACTGTGTATGGGGACACTCTCCATCTGACACTGTGCATGGGGCACTCTCCATATAACACTGTGTATGGGGACACTCTCCGACACTGTGTATGGGGACACTCGCCATCTAATATTTTTTGTAGGGGTACTCTCTGGCTGACACTGTGTATGGGGGCTCTCTTCATCTGATACTGTGTATGGGGACACTCTCTATCTGACACTGTGTATGGGGACACTCTCCATCTGACACTGTGTATGGGGACACTCTCCATGTGACACTGTGTATGGGCACACCCTCTATCTGACACTGTGTATGGGACACTCTCCATATGATACTATGTATGGGGACACTCTCCATATGATACTATGTATGTAGACACTCTCCATCTGACACTGTGTATGGGACACTCTCCATATGACACTGTGTATGGGGACACTCTCCATCTGATACTGTGTATGGGGACACTCACCATCTAATATTTTTTGTAGGGGTACTCTCTGGCTGACACTGTGTATGGGGGCTCTCTTCATCTGACACTGTGTATGGGGACACTCTCTATCTGACACTGCATATGGGGCTCTCTCCATCTGACATTGTGTATGGGGCACCCTCCATCTGACACTGTGCATGGGGACACTCTCCATCTAACACTGTGTATGGGGACACTCTCCCATACTGTGTATGGGAACACTCGCCATCTAATATTTTTTGTAGGGGTACTCTCCATCTGACACTGTGTATGGGAACTCTCTCTATCTGACACTGTGTATGGAAACTCTCTCCATCTGAGGCTGTGTATGGGGACACTCTCCATCTGACACTGTGTATGGGGGCACTTTCGATCTGACATTGTGTATGTGGACACTCTCCATCTGACACTGTGTATGGGCACACCATCTATCTGACACTGTGTATGGGACACTCTCCATCTGATACTATGTACGGGGACACTCTCCATCTGATACTATGTATGGGGACACTCTCCATCTGACACTGTGTATGGGGAGACTCTCCATCTGACACTGTGTATGGGTACACTCTCCATCTAATATTTTTTGTAGGGGTACTCTCCGTCACTGTGTACTCTCTTCATCTGACACTGTGTATGGAGACATACTCCATATGATACTTTTCATAGGGGACATGCTCCGTCTCACACTGTGTATGAGGACACTCTCCATCTAACACTATATAGGGGGGCACTCTCCATCTGACACTGTGTATGGGGACACTCTACATCTGACACTGTGTATGGGGACACTCTCCATCTAACACTATAAAGGGGGACACTCTTCATCTGACACTGTGTATGGGGACACTCTACATCTGACAATGTTTATGGGGACAGTCTCCATCTGACACTGTGTTAGGGGACAGTCTCCATCTGACACTGTGTTAGGGGACAGTCTCCATCTGACACTGTGTATGGGGACAGTCTCCATCTGACACTGTGTATGGGGACAGTCTCCATCTGACACTGTGTATGGGGACAGTCTCCATCTGATACTATATATGGGGACACTCTCCATCTGATACTATGTATGGAGACACTCTCCATCTGAAATTGTGTATGGGGACACCCTCCATGTGACACTGGGAGACTCTCCATCTGACACTGTGTATGAGGACACCCTCCATCTAACAATGTGTATGGACACTCTCTTCATTTGACACTGTGTATGAGGACACTTTCATCTGACACTGCGTATGTGGACACTCTCCATCTGACACTTAGTATGGGACACTCTCCATCTGACACTGTGTATGGGGACACTCTCTATCTGAAATTGTGTATGGGGACACTCTCCATGTGACACTGGGAGACTCTCCATCTGACACTGTGTATGAGGACACTTTCATCTGACACTGTGTATGGGGACACTCTCCATCTGACACTTAGTATGGGACACTCTCCATCTGACACTGTGTATGGGGACACCCTCCATCTGACAATGCGTATGGGGACACTCTCCATCTGACACTGTTTATGGGAACATTCTCTATCTGACACTGTGTATGGGAACACTCTCCATCTGACACTGTGTATGGGGACACTCTCCATCTGACACTGTGTATGGGGACACTCTCCATCTGACACTGTGTATGGGGACACTCTCCATCTGACACTGTGCAGGGGGCACTCTCCATATGACACTGTGCATGGGGCACTCTCCATATGACAGTGTGTATGGGGACACTCGCCATCTAATATTTTTTGTAGGGGTACTCTCTGGCTGACACTGTGTATGGGGGCTCTCTTCATCTGATACTGTGTATGGGACACTCTCTATCTGACACTGTGTATGTGGACACTCTCCATCTGAACTTATGCACCCTTTGACACTGTATGGGACCTCCATCTGATATGGGACACTCTCCATATGATACTATGTATGGGGACACTCTCCTTCTGATACTATGTATGTAGACACTCTCCATCTGACACTGTGTATGGGGACACTCTCCGACACTGTGTATGGGGACACTCGCCATCTAATATTTTTTGTAGGGGTACTCTCTGGCTGACACTGTGTATGGGGGCTCTCTTCATCTGATACTGTGTATGGGGACACTCTCTATCTGACACTGTGTATGTGGACACTCTCCATCTGAAATTGTGTATGGGGACACTCTCCATGTGACACTGGGAGACTCTCCATCTGACACTGTGTATGAGGACACTCTCCATCGAACACTGTGTATGGACACTCTCTTCATTTGACACTGTGTATGAGGACACTTTCATCTGACACTGCGTATGGGGACACTCTCCATTCTGACACTTAGTATGGGACACTCTCCATCTGACACTGTGTATGGGGACACTCTCTATCTGACACTGCGTATGGGGACACCCTCCATCTGACACTGCGTATGGGGACACCCTCCATCTGACACTGCGTATGGGGACACTCTCCATCTGAAACTGTGTATGGGAACACTCTCCATCTGACACTGTGTATGGGGACACTCTCCATCTGACACTGTGTATGGGGACACTCTCCATCTGACACTGTATGGGGACACTCTCCATCTGACACTGTGTATGGGGAACTCTCCATCTGACACTGTGCATGGGGCACTCTCCATATGACACTGTGCATGGGGCACTCTCCATATGACAGTGTGTATGGGGACACTCGCCATCTAATATTTTTTGTAGGGGTACTCTCTGGCTGACACTGTGTATGGGGGCTCTCTTCATCTGATACTGTGTATGGGGACACTCTCTATCTGACACTGTGTATGTGGACACTCTCCATCTGACACTATGTATGGGCACACCCTCTATCTGACACTGTGTATGGGACACTCTCCATCTGATACTATGTATGGGGACACTCTCCATATGATACTATGTATGGGGACACTCTCCTTCTGATACTATGTATGTAGACACTCTCCATCTGACACTGTGTATGGGGCACTCTCCACATGACACTGTGTATGGGGACACTCTCCGTCTGATACTGTGTATGGGGACACTCACCATCTAATATTTTTTGTAGGGGTACTCTCTGGCTGACACTGTGTATGGGGGCTCTCTTCATCTGACACTGTGTATGGGGACACTCTTCATCTGACAATATGTATGCAAACTCTCTCCATCTGACACTGTGCATGGGGATGATCTCCATCTGACACTGCATATGGGGCTCTCTCCATCTGACACTGTGTATGGGGCACCCTCCATCTGACACTGTGCATGGGGACACTCTCCATCTGACACTGTGTATGGGGACACTCTCCGATACTGTGTATGGGAACACTTGCCATCTAATATTTTTTGTAGGGGTACTCTCTGTCTGACACTGTGTATGGGGGCTCTCTTCATCTGACACTGTGTATGGGGACTCTCTCCATTTGACACTGTGTATGGAAACTCTCTCCATCTGACACTGTGTATGGGAACACTCGCCATCTAATATTTTTTGTAGGGGTACTCTCCATCTGACACTGTGTATGGGAACTCTCTCCATCTGACACTGTGTATGGAAACTCTCTCCATCTGAGGCTGTGTATGGGGACACTCTCCATCTGACACTGTGTATGGGGACACTTTCTATCTGACACTGTGTATGGGGAGACTCTCCATCTGACACTGTGTATGGGTACACTCTCCATCTAATATTTTTTGTAGGGGTACTCTCCGTCACTGTGTACTCTCTTCATCTGACACTGTGTATGGAGACATACTCCATATCATACTTTTCATAGGGGACATGCTCCGTCTCACACTGTGTATGAGGACACTCTCCATCTAACACTATATAGGGGGGCACTCTCCATCTGACACTGTGTATGGGGACACTCTACATCTGACACTGTGTATGGGGACACTATCCATCTGACACTGTATATGGGGACACTCTCCATCTGATACTATATAGGGGGACACTCTTCATCTGACACTGTGTATGGGGACACTCTCCATCTGACACTGTATATGGGGACACTCTCCATCTGACACTATATAGGGGGACACTCTTCATCTGACACTGTGTATGGGGACACTCTCCATCTAACACTATATAGGGGGACACTCTACATCTGACAATGTTTATGGGGACAGTCTCCATCTGACACTGTGTTAGGGGACAGTCTCCATCTGACACTGTGTATGGGGACACTCTCCATCTGATACTATATATGGGGACACTCTCCATCTGATACTATGTATGGGGACACTCTCCATCTGAAATTGTGTATGGGGACACTCTCCATGTGACACTTAGTATGGGACACTCTCCATCTGACACTGTGTATGGGGACACTCTCTATCTGACGTATGGGACACCCTCCATCTGACAATGCGTATGGGGACACTCTTCATCTGACACTGTATATGGGGACACTCTCCATCTGACACTGTATATGGGGACACTCTCCATCTGACACTATATAGGGGGACACTCTTCATTTGACACTGTGTATGGGGACACTCTCCATCTAACACTAGCATGCTTCATTCATTTCTATGAGAGTTCTTAGAAGAGCAGAGCGAGTATGCTTGCTGGGAGTTGTAGTTTCACAACAGCTGGAGAGCCGGAGGTTCCCTACCCCTGGGGGACACTCTTCATCTGACACTGTGTATGGGGACACTCTACATCTGACAATGTTTATGGGGACAGTCTCCATCTGACACTGTGTTAGGGGACAGTCTCCATCTGACACTGTGTTAGGGGACAGTCTCCATCTGACACTGTGTATGGGGACAGTCTCCATCTGACACTGTGTATGGGGACACTCTCCATCTGATACTATATATGGGGACACTCTCCATCTGATACTATGTATGGGGACACGCTCCATCTGAAATTGTGTATGGGGACACTCTCCATGTGACACTGGGAGACTCTCCATCTGACACTGTGTATGAGGACACTCTCCATCTAACACTGTGTATGGACACTCTCTTCATTTGACACTGTGTATGAGGACACTTTCATCTGACACTGCGTATGGGGACACTCTCCATTTGACACTGTGTATGGGGAGACTCTCCATCTGACACTGTGTATGAGGACACTCTCCATCTAACACTGTGTATGGACACTCTCTTCATTTGACACTGTGTATGAGGACACTTTCATCTGACACTGTGTAAGGGGAGACTCTTCATCTGACACTGTGTATGAGGACACTCTCCATCTAACACTGTGTATGGACACTCTTCATTTGACACTGTGTATGAGGACACTTTCATCTGACACTGCGTATGTGGACACTCTCCATCTGACACTTTGTATGGGGGCACTTTCCATCTGACATTGTGTATGGGGACACTGGCCATCTAATAGTTTTTGTAGGAGTAGTCTTTGGCTGACACTGTGTATGGGGACTCTCTCCATCTGACCCTGTGTATGGGCAGGCTCTCCATCTGACACTGCATATGGGGATGCTCTCCATCTCACACTCTGTATGGGAACTCTCTCCATATGACACTGTGTATGGAAACTCTCTCCATCTGAGGCTGTGTATGGGGACACTCTCAATCTGACACTGTGTATGGGGGCATTTTCGATCTGACATTGTGTATGTGGACACTCTCCATCTGACACTGTGTATGGGCACACTCTCTATCTGACACTGTGTATGGTGACACTCTCCATCTGAATCTGTGTAGGGGAACTCTCTGCATCTGACACTGTGTATGAGGACGCTTTCCATCTGACACTGTGTATGGGGACAGTCTCCATCTGATACTATGTATGTGGACACTCTCCATCTGACACTGTGTATGGGAACACTCTCTATCTGACACTGTTTATGGGGACAGTCTCCATCTGACAATGTGTATGTGGACACTCTCCATCTGATACTATGTATGGGGACAGTCTCCATCTGATACTATGTATGTGGACACTATCCATCTGATACTATGTATGGGGGCTCTTAACACTATGCAGGGATACACACTCTTTGACTCTTTGAATGCATTTGCCCAGCTTTTGGAAAGTATAGAATCTCCTGTGACAGTCTGATGATGCTGGAGGGGGTATAAAAAGTGACTGGTGTAAAGTAGAACTGGCTTAGTTGCCCATAGCAACCAGAGTCCACCTTTCATTTTCTTACAGCTCCATTGGAAAATAAAAGATGTAATCTGATTGGTTGCTATGGGCAACTAAGCCACTTCTACTTTACACCAGTTTAATAAATCTCCCCTGGTATTTTTTCTATTTTTACCTGGTTTGAGGAATGGCGGGTAACAACCAATATTATTTCCTTTGTGGGACCTGGAAAATCTGGGTGATGAATGCAGTGTGATTTCTAAAGGCAGTCATATTGGTCCTCCATTTTAGCCGCAGATACTCTATTGCGGTGGCGGGGTTTCTTTAAGAGTGGCGGGGGGACAGGAGCAGAGCACGGCTCTCAGCAGTTAGTATAACACAGCTGTGCGCTGTTTATGCTAAGAGTACAATAAAAAAGCTTTAAAATGGGAGATGTCAGAAGCCACTTCTCTTTATTTACACGATTTCCCGGGCGTTCTGTCACACAGCACATTCATCTGCCGCAACCGCAGATTAAAATATCACCGCTCAAAATAGGAGCCAAGCGGAAGGAGATTCATCATTTGCCCATTAATACATGGAAATACAGTAATGGCGGCTCCTGCTCATTAAAGTTATGTGGAACTCTAAGAAATCCCGCTAGGTATTGTAATCCACAGCATAGGTCAGATGTGCACAGAATAAAGAGCAACTCTACTTTTACTTCATCTCTTCTACTCTAGTCACAGCTAAGGCAACAGTTTTGCTCATTTCAGGTGTTCTGCAGGATCTCCCCATCTTTGTGCTGCCCCCTGTTGGTTCAGCCTGCTCTGCAGTGTTCTAGTGTTGGTAAGGTAATGCAGTGGTCTCCAGTATAAAGTTTTGCAATGGCTGAAGAGCCGCAGGTTGAAGAATATTGGCAGAGGGGAGGAGCCTCTGAGTGAGCAGGTGACAGGAAAAGCTGAACTTGAGAGGAAACATGGATGACAATGGTAGAAGCTAAAGAAGCAGAAAGCAGTAGAAGTCTCGAAGAGAGAGGAAAAGCTTAACAGAGGAAGTGACTGCGCAGGATGGAGAGACTGCACAGTAGTATACCTCCCAACCGTTCTGGATCCGGTGGGACAGTCCTGAATTTTGATGGCTGTCCCACGGTCTGGAATGGCTGAAGTATGTCCCGCTCCCAGCTGATTGTAATGTTGAAGCAGAGAGCCATCCGCTCCCCGCTTCATCATTCCTCTCAGCGGCTAGCGCTCCCTAGCTGCAGCACAATGTGCTGTCACACATCGCGCTGCAGGCTTGTGTGGGAGGAACCTATGGACTCCTCCTACACCAGCCCTGCAAGCGCGATGTGTAGAAGTATGGTGCCTGCCATGGAGCACCGGCAACTGAGCTGTGATTATCGGAGGAACCTGTTGAGTAATTACTGAATTTACTGTTTTTACTGTTACTAGTAAGGAGGCACATGTGGGCATAACTACTATGAAGGGAACACATCTGGGCATAGCTACTATAAAGGGGGGTACATCTGGGCATAGCTACTATGAAGGGGGCACATGTAGGAATTACTACTGTGAAGGGGGCACAATTTGGGCATTACTACTGTGAAGGGGCACATGTAGGCATAACTACTGTGAAGGTGGTGCATGTGGACATTACTACTGTGAAGGGGGCACATGTAGGCATAACTACTGTGAAGGGGGCACATGTAGGCATTACTACTGTGAAGGGCGTATATTTACTACGTGAGGGCCTTAAGGGAACTGGGTGTGCATATTTATTCTTTGTGCTTAGTTTTATGCATGGCCTAGTATTAAAAAACTTGCAGTGCCACGCCACGCTATACATGCCGCACATATTGTCCCTCTTTGCAATTTTCAAAAATTGGGAGGTATGCAGTAGTGAGAAGCAGCACCCAGTGACTGTACTGGAGGAAGAGACTGTACACTGTGACCAGGGCCGGACTGGGACTAAAAAGCAGGCCTGGCACAAACCCTCTGCCAGCCCACATAAAAATTCCCATTTTCACAACACTGGAGTATGTCAGTAAGGGTGGGTTCACACTAAAAGCATATGCGTTTTCACCAAAACACATGTGTTTGGTTGATAGAAACGTGTTTAGCTTTGTTAATCATTATCATTAATATTACAACACTAAACATGTTTCTATCAATCGAACGCATGCATTTTGGTGAAAACGCATATACGTTTAGCGTTTCGTTTTGCCTGATGCGTTTCAAAATGCATCACCAAAATGCAACGTGTGAACCCACCCTTAGGGTAACCTGACTGAGCTGTTTATGTAGAGAACCAAGTTCTCTACATAAATACAGCACCAGAACCAAGTTCTCCAGATAAATACAGCACCAGAACCAAGTTCTCTAGATAAATACAGCACCAGAACCAAGTTCTCTAGATAAATACAGCACCAGAACCAAGTTCTCTACATAAATACAGCACCAGAACCTAGTTCTCTACATAAATACAGCACCATAACCAAGTTCTCTCCATAAATACAGCACCAGAACCAAGTTCTCTACATAAATACATCACCAGAACCAAGTTCTCTCCATAAATACAGCACCAGAACCAAGTTCTCTCCGTAAATTCAGCACCAGAACCAAGTTCTCTCCGTAAATACAGCACCAGAACCAAGTTCTCTACGTAAATACAGCACCAGAACCAAGTTCTCTACGTAAATAGAGCACCAGAACCAAGTTCTCTACGTAAATACATCACCAGAACCAAGTTCTCTACGTAAATACAGCACCAGAACCAAGTTCTCTACGTAAATACAGCACCAGAACCAAGTTCTCTACATAAATACAGCACCAGAACCAAGTTCTCTACATAAATACAGCAGCAGAACCAAGTTCTCTACATAAATACAGCAGCAGAACCAAGTTCTCTACATAAATACAGCAGCAGAACAGAACCAAGTTCTCTACATAAATACAGCAGCAGAACCAAGTTCTCTACATAAATACAGCAGCAGAACCAAGTTCTCTACATAAATACAGCACCAGAACCAAGTTCTCTACATAAATACAGCACCGAACCAAGTTCTCTACATAAATACATCACCAGATTTTAAAAGTTCAGTACATCTGAGTAGTGGAGAGTGTGAGTAGTCAGGTCAGCCCTCACCATATGTGCGGTGTGAAACTACAGCTCCCAGTATGGCCTGAAGAAGTGTAAAGGGATACTGAGAGTTGTTGCTGCACAAAACAGCATGCTACCACCCATCATTAGCTGTAGCTCATCCAGGTGACTACAACACTCACCATACACAGTCAGTAGCAGAATAATAATTTCCATTTAGTTACTTACAGATGACGTCTCCTCCTGAGTTCCTCTCCATCTGGCTCAGACCACCATGATGACTTCTCCCGTCCACAATTCAGCTCTGCAGATTTTGCCGAGAAGATCTCTTTAGCTTTATTCTTTACCAACACATTGGCATCCTGCAGACTGACACAGACTCATCTCAGTGCCACATGCGGTGCCCTGAATATAACAGCAGCATTAGTGCTACACACAGGGCCCCCAATAGTAGTGCCACATACTCTGAGCCCTACGTATATAATTCCACATACACTGTGCCCTCTGTATACAGTGCCATATGCCCTCTGTATATAGTGCCACATGCCCTGTGACCTCTGTTTATAGTGCCACATTCTTGGTGCACTATACTATACTATACTGCTGTATATACTATATATCTGTACACATTACATCTATTATACCTCGTATATCAGTACACTGCTGTATATACTATATATCTGTACACATTACACCTATTATACCTCCTACCTCACATATCAGTACACTGCTGTATATACTATATATCTGTACACATTACATCTATTATACCTCATACCTCACATATCAGTACACTGCTGTATATACTATATATCTGTACACATTACATCTATTATACCTCGTACCTCACATATCATTACACTGCTGTATATACTATATATCTGTACACACTACATCTATTATACCTCATACCTCACATATCAGTACACTGCTGTATATACTATATATCTGTACACAATGCATATATTATACCTCATACCTCACATATCAGATATATGTGGACAGTTATATATTATGGTTACTGTGAGGTATTGGGGGTTGTAGTTAAGGTTCCGGTCAGCTTTAGGGATAGGATTAGTATTAGTGTTAGTATATTAGGGCCAGTATTAGAGTTAGAGGTCAGTATTAGGAGTCAGTATTAGGGTTAGGGGCCAGTATTGGGGTCAGTATTGGGGTTAGGGGCCAGTATTGGGGTTAGGGGCCAGTATTAGCATAAAGCTACATTCAGACGACCGAAAGTGTTTTGCAATCCCCAAATTGTGGATCCGCAAAACACATTTTGCAGAACGCACAGTGCCAGCCCTATATAGAAGTGCCTATTTTTGCGGACAAGAATAGGACACTTGCTCTACATTTTTCGTGGGGCCACGGAACGAAACTACAGATGTGGACAGTACTTTGTGTGATATCAGAATCTTTTGCAGCCCCACTGAAATGAATGGGTCCACACCCATTCCGCAAAATTGTGGAACGGACGCAGACCCAGAAATATGGTCGTCTGAATGTACCCTCAGGGCCAGTATTAGGATTAGGGTCGGTATCAGTTAGGGGCCAGTATTGGGGTCAGAGGCAGCGTTAGGGTACATTCACATGATCATATTTCCATTCACTTCAGTGGGCCCGCAAATCCGTAGTCCACGGCCCTGCAAAAAAGATAGAGTATGTCCTATCCTTGACCGCAATCTCAGATGAGAACAGGCATTTCTATTATAGGGCTGGGCATGTGTGTTCCACAAAATGTGTCCGCACACGGCCAGTATCCGTGTTTTGGAGATCCGCAATTGTGGACCGCAAAACAAATATGGTCATGTGAATGTAGCTTTAGGGTTAGTGGTCAGTAGTAGGGTTAGGGGTCAGTATGGCGTACTATTAGAGTTAGAGAAAGTATTAGGAGTCAGTACAGTATATTAGGGTTAGCGGTCAATATTAGGGTTAGGGACAGTATTAGAGGTCAGTATTAGGGTTAGGGGTCAGTACTAGGGTTAGGGACATGGACAGTATTAGGGGGGTGAGACAGGGCCAGTATTAGAGGTCAATACTAGGGGGTCAGGGGCCAGTATCAGGGTTAGGGGTCCAAGGTTAGTGGTCAGTACCAGTATTCGGGGTCAGTAGCCAGTATTAGGGTAAGACAGGGCCAGTATTGGGGGTCAGTAGCCAGTATTAGGGTTAGGGTAAGGTAGGGCCAGTATTGAGGGTCTGTAATAGGGAGGAAGGGCCAGTATTAGGGGTCAGGGGCCAGTATAGAGGGTCTGTAATAGGGAGGCAGGGCCAGTATTGGGGGTCAGGGGACAGTATTAGGGTTAGGGTAAGGTAGGGCCAGTATAGAGGGTCTGTAATAGGGAGGCAGGGACAGTATTAGGGGTCAGGGGCCAGTATAGAGGGTCTGTAATAGTGAGGCAGGGTCAGTATTAGGGGTCAGGGGCCAGTATAGAGGGTCTGTTATAGGGAGGCAGGGCCAGTATTGGGGGTCAGGTTCCAGTATTGAGGGTCTGTAATAGGGAGGCAGGGCCAGTATTAGGGTTAGTGCTGCATAGGGAGAGGGCAGTTTATGCTTACCTGTCCAGGCGCGGTCCCACGATGCAGACGCGGCCTCTTCTGGCGGGTCTGCTCCTGAGGAACGTCGCAGGCGGCGCGATGACGTCATCGCGCCGCCTACGTCACATGAGTGCGCCGGCCAACAGGAATAGAGGAGCAGGGAACCAGAGGTTCCCTTGTTCCTCCGGCGCTCGCTACTGCAGGCACAATTGTATCTGCATCTAGTGGATGCAGATACAATTGAGTTCAGTAGCCACCTCACAGCGGCCCACTTATTTAAATTATGGAGCGGCCCACCGGGCAAATGCCCGATCGGCCAGATGGCCAGTTCGGGCCTGACTGTGACTGTACAGGGGGAAGAGACTGCACACCATGACTGTACAGGAGGAAGAGACTGCACAGGAGGAAGAGACTGCACACCATGACTGCACAGGAGGAAGAGACTGCACACCATGACTATAGAGGAGGAAGAGACTGCACACTGTGACTGAACAGGAGGAAAAGACTGCACACCTTGACTGCACAGGAGCAAGAGACTGCACACCATGACTGCATAGGAGGAAGAGACTGCACACCATGACCGCACAGGAGAAAGAGACTGCACACAATATGACTGCATAGGAGGAAGAGACTGCACACAATATGACTGCACAGGAGGATCAGGAAGTGACTGCACACAGTGACTGCACTGGAGGAAAAGACTGCTCACAGTGACTGCACTGGAGGAAAAGACTGCTCACAGTGACTGCGCAGGAGAAAGAGACTGCAGACAGTGGTTGCACAGGAAGGAGTGCTCATTTTTGGGGCGCACATTATAAATGACATTACCCGGGTGTGTTATAGCGCTCCCGTTGGTGACTGGATACATGCTGCAGGAGGATGTTCTGTCTCATTACACATTTATAAAATCCTTTCACCTCATGTCTCTGGCGGTGTATTATTATCAGCTCCTGTCACCTCGTACAGCCGCCCGCACATCTCCTATTCTTCACCGCTATTACCACAAGCAGTCGTCTACTTAACACCGCGTTGTCTTTTTTCTAGCCAGAAACCATTTAGCGTCCGTCTTCCCGGTTACGGCACCAAACTATTTTTATCCCATTTTCAACATTAAAACCTGAAATCTGTCATTTTGCTTGTTTTTTTTTCTCTGCCTCGGATTGCTGAGGTGAAAATGATCGATAAAATGCAATCTTCTCCCCTGCCTCCTGTTTACACATTATTTTTCTTACACATGCAATAAAGATTTTCATGCCCAATTTCACTTCCACAGAACTGCTGCTCCATTCACTAGATCCGCTTGGTCGAGAAGACACCCTCCTACGAAATACTGGAGCCATTCTTTCGGCTACATCGTTGTGGGGATTTATATTTCTTCCTTTCCGGGGGCTCTGTAACATTTGTTACCAATGGATTCATCTAATATTTTCTCCCTGTCCTCCCACAATTCCATTCTGTTGTCTGGGAGAAACCAATAGTTCTGTTCATCCTGAGCCTCCTGCTTCATGAACAGAATAGCAGAACTTCAGTGTGGACTGAATAGTATCACAGAGAGAGCAGGTGAATGGAGCTTTCAGTAACAATGCTGATTGATAGGTCATTCAGCTGGGAGCAGGATGGTCAATTTAATGGCAGCCATGAATTATTGTCACCCATGTGGAGACTAAAATACATCTTGAATAGGATAATGACTCAGGGGGTTACATTTCTAGGTCATCTTTTATTTCAGGGGAGGAGGGTGCTCATCTATTGTCTCATACGTGGCTTCTTGGCGTCCTTAGCGCGTTTGCATTTCTGTATAGAGCTCATCTGGCAGCCATGTTTGTTTCCATTGTCTTGGATTCAGAATAGATTTGAATTCAGAAATCATCTTTGTATTGAATCCCAGAGCAACATAAATGGAGGTATTTATTTCAGGAGATTAGGATACCACAGCGATCCTCCTAAAAGCTAAAATATCCAAGAAAATAAGTTTCTTCACTATATCTCTTCCTGGGAAAGCTGGGTGACAAAAGCATCGTCATTACTCTCCCCACAGGTGCTGTCACCTAGCTCTAATGGACATGACAGCCATAAAGTGACCTTTGATAACCATATCCTATATCACTGCATACATTCAGGAGTCCAGGAAAGCTGAGTGATGACTGCTGTGGGGGATGTGATGTCACCTTGCTTTTCCAGGAACAGATATGACCGATTTATTGGGACTTTTGATAATTTAGGGTTGCTCTGTAAATTCATGTGCAGTGAAAGAACTCCTACCGAATCCTCTTGTCATCTTTTCCAGTGTGTGAGGTGCGACATTTCCACCTGCCACGAAAATAGGTACAAAGTGGAATGAATGAATTATCACTACCGACGGCTCTGGATCATCATCCTCTTCCTGCAGCAGATTATTCAGTGTTGTGTTCTGCACACACAAAAAGACATACACAACTATACACATAAATATCCACTATGAACATACAACCAAAGACACACACATCTATACACATACACAACCAAATATATTTATACATTCACTCATAGACAGACACAACTACACACATACAACCAAAGATATACTGTAAATATACACAATTATACACACACACAACCAAAGATATACTGTAAATATACACAATTATACACACACACAACCAAAGATATACTGTAAATATACACAATTATACACACACACAACCAAAGATATACTGTAAATATACACAATTATACACACACACACACAACCAAAGATATACTGTAAATATACACAATTATACAAACACACACAAACAAAGATATACTGTAAGTAGAGACGAGCGAATCTATTCGCTGCTTCGCAGATTCGTATCGAATCTTGGGATTTTTTTAGCTGCAAAGCGAATCTGAATATTAGGTGATTCGCTTCGCTTTTGTACGCATTGCTATGTAGTGTGTCCTATAAATTATACGCTATTCTACGTATAATTTAGTTACTCTATACTCTATATATATCTAATTTTTTGAATGATTCGATCATCTTGAACTGTAAGTATACACAATTATACACATACACACAACCAAAGATAAAAACAACTATACACATACACACAACCAACTTTACAAATACAAACAACCAAAGACATACACAAGTATACATATACACAACCAACTATGCTTATACCTTCTCATAGACAGACACCTATACACATACACACACAACCAAAGTAGGGGGAAAATTGACGTGCGTCTTATAAAGCGAATACTAGTGAGCGCTTCCATTATGGAAGCGCTCACTAGTATGTAATAGGTGCCGGGAGCGGGGAAACATACTCACCCTCCTGCGCTACAGCTCTGCTCCGGGTCCGGCGCTCCTCTGTCTTCTCCTGCTGGCGCTGCACTGTCCTGACCTCGTACAGCATCAGAGGAGTGCTGGAGCGGAGCCGCGGCGCAGGAGAGGTAAGATCGTTTTTTATTTTATCCTTATGGGGCACAGTGGGCTGTTCTGAGGTCTGATGGGGGCACAGTGGGCTGATCTGAGGTCTGATGGGGGCAATAGTGGGCTGATCTGAGGTCTGATGGGGGCACAGTGGGCTGATATGGGGGCACAGTGGGCTGATCTGAGGTCTGCTGGGGGCAGAGTGGACTGATATGGGGGCACAGTGGGCTGATATGGGGGCTGATGGGCTGATCTGAGGTCTGATGGGGGTCTGACATGGAGGGCTGATGGAGTTCTGACATGGAGGGCTGATATGGGGGTCTGATGTGATGTCCTGAAATTTACGGGTGGTCTGATATGAGGTCTGATGAAAAATATTTTTTTCTTATTTTCCTACTGTAAAATCTGGGGTGCGTCTTATAAAGCGAAAAATACGGTACATATACACAGCTTTACACATACACACAACCAATTATACATATACACACAACCAAAGACACACACATCTATAAACATACACAACCAACTACTGTATATTTATACATTCACTCATAGACAGACACAACTACACACAACCAAAGATATACTGTAAATATACACAATTATACACATACACACAGAGGCTTACACAAAGCCACCACCAGCAATGTTTGCAGTATTTCTGCCACCACCACCTGAACTTGACCTAGGTTAGGGCTTGCAAGCCTTCCAACAGCAGCAGCGTCACCTTCCACTGAGCTGATGATGGTAGAAGCCGATATGCCTCTGGATGTTTTTTTTTATGTTTCGGACATACATTGGCTCCACTGTTAATCACCGTCACCACCATCCTCCCCTGTTATCATCATCACCCATATCTGGTACCCAGCTCCTGTTCAATGGACAATCATAATCATCTCCGCCACTTTCCTTAGACTGTGATATATCATGGGGTCTTTGTCCCCCCTCATGATTCCAACCTTTGTATTTTCTCTGAGTTTTACTACCTTCACTTAAATCTCCTCCTCATGGCAGTCCAAAGACTGAGGCCTCGTCCACACTTCCGTTTTTCACTGATGTGTGCAGTCCGTGGGTCAGTAAAAAAATCCTGGGGACATGCACTACTTTGATCCGTGGTGCGGACCAAGCACGCCTTTTGAAGTCTATGGGTCCGTGAAAATCACTGACATACATCCGTGTTGTGTCCATGTTACGTCCATATTTCACTGAAGACTGATAGGAGATTCTTTGGAAACTAATTTTCAGCTGAGCAACGTCAGTGAATTACGGATGACACACAGATGGTAAAAACGGACACACGGATTCTTAACAAACAGCTACACGGATGAAACACGTACACTTTTTTTCACGGACGTGCCACTGACACGGAAATGTGAACGAGGCCTGACTGTTTTCATACTCATGGACAGAAGAACTGTCTTGAATATCTTCCTTATTACCTGGGGTGTTGTCACTTAGTAGAAATGTAGGTGCCCCACTGGCAGGGGTCAGTGAAAACAGAGATAACAGAAAAGAAAGTCTTCTATCAGGCCTCAAATGATTTGTTATGAGGAACAGGTGGGCACACTGAACACGGTCTCAAAGGCATGTGCAGTGAGCCCTGAGGAGCCGGTGCAGAGGATAGGAGTTGTAGTGGCCCTGATGAGATGTTGCGTCATGGTGTACTCTCTCAGGCCGTTGCTCCCTGGGGTTCGGCTCAGTAAAAGAGTACATTGAAGAATTAAAGGGGTTTTACCATCTTGGACAATGGGGGCATATCGCTAGGATATGCCCCCATTGTCCTGTAGGTGCGGGTCCCACCGTTGGGATCCGCACCTATATCGAGAACGGGGCCCCGAAAGTGAAGGAGGGCGCACCGCGCATGCACGGCCGCCCTCCATTCATTTGTATGGGGCCGCCGAAAATAGCCGAGCGCTGGCTCGGCTATTTCCGTCGGCTGTATAGAAATGAATGAGAACCGGGCCGCGCTATTAGGGCCCCATTCTCGATATAGGTGCGGGTCCCAGCGGTGGGACCCGCACCTATAGGACAATGGGGGCATATCCTAGCGATATGCCCCCATTGTCCAAGATGGTAAAACCCCTTTAAGCCTGAAGTAAATGTACAGTCTTTCTATTACTGTCTGTTACATAGTTACATAGTTGTTAAGGTTGGAAAAGTTCATCAAGTCCAACCTGTAATCCTGCTATATTGATCCAGGGGAAGACAAAAAAAACCCTATGAGAAAAAAAAATCCTTCCTGACTCCAGATGTGGCAATAGTTACATACAGCTATAAAGCTGTATTTCACTGATCACTCTGCTGTCTTGTCTCTCCAGCATTTTCTTGAGGCAGGATTAAGTTGTTCTCACAGAAGAAGAATATCTGGTTGGAGTGTTGGTCTTACAGGGGAATAAGATACAGTTCCTGGGAATATGAGATTCCTCATTCCCCCACTATCCAAAAAGGAACTCACTTCGCCTCTCCCTCTAGCTGGAGTGGAACTACCTCTCCTGGCAGGAAGTAGGACTAGCCCACTTCTACCAAGTTTGGAGGAACAGGATGGTTAGCCCACCAACCATTAGCTTCCCTGCTGGAATAGATGGTATAGCATCACATTCTGGGCTCAGGCAGAAAGTGGAGGAGGGAGGGCTGCTTTAGATGCTGCTATCTCCTGAATGGTAGCAGCTAGAAACATGCAACTGGTCTTTAATACAATACCAAAATGACAGCTAAAGTCCAAGCAACAGAGGAGAAATCACTGTTTGAAATTGAGTCGGGAATAATTGCTTCATTCACTGCATCACGATTTTTATCAGTGATATCTTCCCCTATACTGAACAGATTGCTGTCATTCTGGTATTGTCTGAAAGCTTGGAATGTCTGCTTGCAAACCATATTTCTAGCTGGTACCAAACCTGAGATATGAGAAGATAAAGCAGCCATCCCCCTCCCTGTCAGTCTGGAGGAGAATGAGAGAGGATCTGCAGAGCTGACAGGCTACAGAAGGAGAGGAAAAATAGTAAAATATATATAGACATGTGACATTATCATCATTGTAGTGACCCAGATAATAAAATTATTTTTACCACACAGTGAATGCTGTTAACCCCTTCCCGACCAGCGCCGTACATGTACGGCGCTGCGGGAAGTAACTTCCCGACCAGCGCCGTAGTGCTACGACGCACTGATCGGGCGGGTGCAGGAGCTGCGCCCGCCCGATCAGCTGCGGGGTGCCGGCTGTTCCCAGTAGCCGGACCCCTGCTGCGTACGCCCGCAACAGTGAAAACACCGATGCGGGCGTATTAACACTTCATGTGCCGCGGTCAGCGCTGACCGCGGCACATGCGATGCGGGCGGTCGGAAGGGGTGTCCATCGGGTCCCCGCGCTGCTGTGACGGGGACCCAATGGCTTAGATAGCAGCCGGATGCCTTCTTTAGGCATCCGGCTGCTTTCTACAGAAGCCTGTGAGATCCAGCCCCCTGGATCTCAAAGGCAGTAAGCTGGAAGTGTATTACTGTGTGTAATACACTTCCAGCCAATGCATTACAATACAGAAGTATTGTAATGCATTGTAAAGGGGATCAGACCCCAAAAGTTAAAAAAGTGTAAAAAAAGAAAGTGAAAAAAAGTGAAAAAATAAAGTTTTACAAAAAAAGTTTCAAGTTCCCAAAAAAAGCGTCCTTTTCACAAAATAATATTATAAAAATTGTAAAAAATAAAAATAGACATATTAGGTATCGCCACATCCGTATCGACTGGCTCTATAAAAATATCACATGATCCAACCCGCCAGGTGAACGCAGTTAAAAAAAAAAAAAAAAAACTGTGCCAAAACAGCCTTTTTTTGGTCACCTTCCCTTACAAAAAGTGTAATAGCAGGCGATCAAAAAGGCGTATTTACCCCAAAATGGTACCAATCAAACCGTCATCTCATCCCGCAGAACTGTAGACCCTACCTGAGACAATCGCCCAAAAAATAAAAAAAATATGGCTCTCAGAAAATAGCAACACAAAAAAATAGATTTTATTCTGTTCAAAAATGCATCTAATGTATAAAACTTTCCAAAAATAAAAATGTTAGACATATTGGGTATCGCCGTGTCCATAACAACCTGCTCTATAAAAATATTACATGAGATGGCCCCCCAGGTGAATGCTGTAAAAAAATTTTTTTAAAAACTATGCCATAACAGCCATTTTTTTCCACCTTGCCTCACAAAAAGTGTAATAGCAGGCGATCAAAAAAGCGTATTTACCCCAAAATGGTACCAATCAAACCGTCAACTCGTCCCGCAGAAATGTAGACCCTACCTGAGACAATCGCCCAAAAAATATGGCTCTCCGAAAATATGTATAAATACTTTGGAAGTTGTTCACTTTTCACTGCTTGAGAAAGGCTCATGGAGCCGAAACGTTGCATCCCACATGGGTAAATAAACGCTTGTTCACACTAACTTTTTGGAGAGTGCTGCCTTTTTCATGGCTAAGTTTGGAGCCTTGTCGGGCTGATGGCTTGCACCTCCTCCTTGCTTTTTTATTGTGCTGCCGTATTTTTTCATTGCTCTCCGAAAATAGCAACATAAAAAAAAATTTTATTCTGTTCAAAAATGCATCTAATGTATAAAACTTTCCAAAAATAAAAATGTTAGACATATTGGGTATCGCCGTGTCCGTAACAACCTGCTCTATAAAAATATTACATGAGATGGCCCCCCAGGTGAATGCTGTAAAAAAATTTTAAAAAAAAACTATGCCATTACAGCCATTTTTTTTCACCTTGCCTCACAAAAAGTGTAATAGCGGGCGATCAAAAAGTCTTATGTACCCCAAAATGGTACCAATGAAAACGTCACCTCATCCCGCAAAGACAATAACTCAAAAAAATAAAAATCAATGGCTCCCGCAAACCAATCCATCAAAATCCGTGCTGCAAAATCCATATGGCGCTCCTTCTGTTCTGAGTCCTGCCATGTGCCCCCACAGCAGTTTACCACCACATATGGGGTGTTGCCGTATTCAGGAGAAAATGGGGAACAAATTATGTTTGTTGTGCTTTTCTCCTGTTACCCCTTGTGAAAATGAAAAATTTGGGGCTAAAGCAACATTTTATTGAAAGAAATGAAACTTTTCATTTTCATAGCCAAGTGTTTCCAAATTCCGTAAAATGCTTAGGGGGTCAAAGTGGCCAGTACCCCCCTTAATATATTCTTTGCAGGGTGTAGTTTCCAAAATGGGGTCACTTTTTGAGGGTTTCCACTGTAGGGGTACGTCAGGGTCTCTCAATTACAAAATGGTGCCTAAAAACCATTCTAGCAAAATCTGCCTCCAAAATCCGTATGGCGCTCCTTTCCTTCTGACCACTGCCACAAACCCATAGAGACGTTTACCACCACATATGGGGTGTTTCTGTAAACTGCCGAATCAGAGCAATGTATATTGAGGTTTAGTTTGCTGTTAACCCTTGCTGTTTTGCAAGAAAAAAATTATTAACATGAATAATCTACCAAAAAAGTGAAATTTTGAAATTTCACCTCCATTTTCCATTAATTCCTGTGGAACACCTCAAGGGTTAACAAAGTTTGTAACAGCAGTTTTTTATAATTTGAGGGGTGTAGTTTCTAAAATGGGGTCATTTATGGGTGGTTTCCATTACGTAAGCCACTCAAAATCACTTTATATTTGAATTGGTGCTTAAAAAAATGGTTTTGGAAATTTTGTTGAAAATTTGAAAAATGGCTTCTAAATTTCTAAGCCTTCTAACGTCCCAAAAAAGTAAAATGACATTTATAAAATGATGCCAACATAAAGAAGACATATGGGGAATGTAAAATAATAACTATTTTTGGAGGTATTACTATATATTTTGAAAGTAGAGAAATTGAAATTTGGAAATTTGCTAATTTTTCCAAATTTTTGGTAAATGTGGTATTTTTAAAAAAATAAAAATGAAATATTTTGCCACAAATTTACTACTGTCAAAACAATCTCAGAATGGCTTGGATAAGTAAAAGCGTTCCAAAGTTATTACCACATAAAGTGACACATGTCAGATTTGCAAAAAATGGCCTGGTCAGGAAGGTGAAAACAGGCCCGGGATTGAAGGGGTTAAAAAAAATTCCACAAAATAATGTAAAAATTGTTTTTTTAATCTTTTCCTCTAAGAATAAAATAATAAAAGTTATTTAATACACAATATATACCCCAAAATTGGTTCCTAAAAAACCTACTAATCCCGCAAAATAAAATAAAAATTTAGAAGAAAAAATTTAAAAGTTATGACTGCTAGAACACAAAGGGGGGAAATATTATTGGTTCTTAAAGGGGCTCTGCAGTTGTTTAAAACTGATAATCTATCAGTGAAACTAGTTGTGACATCACTGGGCCTGAGGAAATCACAGAGAAGGCCGCAGCGCTCCTGGAGCGTGGCTGCCTTCTCAAACAGCTAATCAGATGCTGATGATCTATCCAGAGGATACTGTAGAACCCCTTTAAGGCTAAAATTAATGATGTCACTAAGGGGTTAAAAATGCAATAGTGTCCCCTGAGTTGTCAATAACAAGATTTACTGCAGACACACATTAAAAATCTACAATAAAAAAGTGACATTTTTGTGAAGGTTTTTCCAATTTTAACATGACTGTTAGGAGGTTAAACTATTGCAGCTAACCCCAGGTCTAGGGTACTGCTTATGGGCAGACTCAGAGGTGACATCAACATCATCCTGCTGTGACTAAGTTGATGAATAAGCCATCCAGTCCACAATGTCACCTGCTTCCTTCTCAATAATATGCTGATGCCTACTGGAGCTGAAGGATAACTATGGCTTGCTACTACTGGCTGGACGGCTAGTGGCCAGGGGTGTAACTACCATAGTGGTAGACCATGCGACTGATATGGGGCCTAGGGCAAGAGGGGGCCCAGTTGGGATCATCTTCTCTTGTACTGGAGGTGAAAACTTGGTCAGGACTCTACCCTCTAAAGGAACAACTTTTAGCAAATGAAGCAGTGGAAAAATGGTCCAAGGGTCATTGAAAAGGGTTTAGGCCGAAAACCCTTCTGTCCTGTGTGGGGGGCCTGGTTTGATCCTCGCTATAGGACCCTTACTTCTCTATGTACGCCACTGCTAGTGGGGACCGTTCTGCACTACAGCCACTGACATTCTCTGGCATATGACCCTACATGGGTTTCTTTTTACATTACCCCACCCATTGTCACTTTTGCCATTTTATATTTCAGTCTATTTATAAAAAAAACTATCTACTGCTGCACAGTTGACACTATCCTTTATATATCTGTGATTCAGAACAATACATTAGCTACACTAGTCTGTGATCAACTGAATTTTTAACCCCTTTATGACCACTGATGCAAATTTTTACAGCAGTCCTTAAAGGCCTTTATTTTCATTTGGCCTGTATGATCTTTGGTATTCATGTTATCATGTGTAATTTGCTTGGATTTATTTAGGTCTTTATATGATTTTTTTAATATATTGATTCATATTAAAGGGATTATCCAACACTGAATACTTACCCCCTCCCCCCCTACAAAGGCTGGACCCGTGACACTGAGCATTCTTACCTGGTCCCCAAACCAGTTTTCTCCCTGATTGCTCCACGGCTGCCTTCGCATCTGCCCTGCCTGCAGTAAACAACATTCATCACCGAGTGGTGGTGGGGATAGGTGCAGCCAATAGCAGGCCGTGGTGGTGACCTGCCCCCATGTGATGCAAGGGGGCAGATCACCGCTGCGGCCTGCTATTGGCCGCACCCCCCTCCCCTGTCATGGATGTTGTTTTCTGCAGGTTGGCAAAATGCGAAAATAGCTGTGGAGCGATCTGGGAGGAAACTGGCATCGGGGACCAGGTAAGTATGCTCAGTGTCACGGGTCCAGCCATTGTAGTAGAGGGTTATACAGTGTTGGATAACCCCTTTAAAACTATATGACCTTATTTATTAATTGATACTAATATCACACCCCATTTTCTATACATATTTATTATGTTGTATGTAACGCTTTTATTATGGGACGTGCATCGTGGTATGTGTGTCTGCCCATCGTCAATTTCATTATTTTTCTATTTTAGCATTGTATTTTTGAATTTATATATATATATTTTTTTGTTCAATAGTTTTTTATTAAACTTTTTTCCAGATATTTTCTTACAAGTCAAACAAAAGGGAATAGAGTATACAATACATTGTTTACATAGAACAAATGTATATGTATATATATGTATATGTATCGTAGATATCAGAATATAAAGGTATTATCATTTCCATGAATGTATACATATTATAAGTTGTAGTATGGAAGTAGTCTGGTGATCGGAAGCCAATCATACTTATGTCCGATCCCCTACCTCTCCCTATAGTTAACATGCCTGTATACTCCTTATTACAGGGGGAGATAAAGAGATTTTAATCTCTAACAAGGGGTAAGGTAACGAATTTATATATTTTTTATATGCTTGGCAGTGTGCAATGTTGTATTGTGTTGGAGGTGTTGGTTTATGGGTAACAACATTTAACCCTCAACATTTTTCTGACAGAGCCCGTTACAAAAAAGTTTAGCGACTTTTATGTGTATGGGGGCTTTTAGACACCTAAGCATTTACATATGCACTGTAAGACACTGACAACACCAAAGAGAGATAGACACACATGAATAGAGATAAAGAAAAAAAATTATGTACATTCATATGCGTACACTGACATGCAGGTGCTTACTCTCATAAATCTACATGCACATACACACAGGCAGATAAGGTTGTGTATTTGTATGGTAGCGTATTCCACCATGTATGAATTAGGTAAAGCTTTCCCACTTGCTCCTCCTCACTCCCCAACATACCGCTCTGATCTGACACATATGCCCTGATTTATCAAAGCCAGCGTGTGCTACATAAGGCGCAGGCCTTGTTCTATATTTCACTCCTCCGGCTCTCCACGCTCTGGAAT
The DNA here is from genome assembly GCA_900303285.1 of Rhinella marina. Classification (NCBI taxonomy): domain Eukaryota; kingdom Metazoa; phylum Chordata; class Amphibia; order Anura; family Bufonidae; genus Rhinella; species Rhinella marina. The sequence continues at coordinate 87,499 of ONZH01021868.1, forward strand.
GAAATCTATAGCAGCTCAGAGTTGCCATAGATTTCAGTTACGCCAGAAAATAATGATGAATTAGCGGGGGCTGATGGCTCCACCCTCACCATGCCCCCTGCCACAGACATGGCAAGGACGGTGTAAAATGGAGAATGCCACTAGATAAGTCACATATCCACCGACTTTGCAACTTTTCTAGTGGCAGACTTGTGGTAGTGATATAAGACTGACGATCGCCGCTGAGACTGCTCATTTTTATTTGCCTGATCTATGCGGTACGAGATGGAAGAATGATCCATCTCGTACAATTGCTCATAGGCTGCACATGTAAAGTGTGTTCTGACCTCGAAGGGGAATATCCAGAATGTATTGTACTAACATTTATGTATCAAGTTTCTTCTAGAAGTTTCTGAATGTATGAAAGGCCTGTTGTGTATACACAGAGAACAATGACAAATGTCTAACACTAACCAGGCCCAGAACAAGCCACCGCCAGCGACAGCAGATTAATGGTGGTTTAAATGAGCAGCGAGTATAGGAAAAATAACAGGGAATCTCCACTTCCTGCAGCGAGGTTAAAGACGGTGCCCATAAATGGGATCAGGTGTCTGCGGTGACTGAGCGATTCCAGTCTCTGTGGACGTATTAATGTACGATATCAGCACTGCCAAAGATTCTACCACAGTCTTATATAATACACACAGGCAAATAGTGGGAAACTCAGGGGATCAGCAGAAATATATGATATTGATTAAATATTGATCCCTCTGGCGACCATGTGTCCTGTTCCTCCTGACAAGGGCAATAACCCATCTGATCTGTTAAAAAAGTGTTATAACAAAAACTTCTGTGCAGTGGATGATTAACATCATAGAGGGGTGCCCTCCACTGGACATTCCTCCATGACCAACATAACCACTATGACTCCAAATCTTCAGTAATAGAGATGAGCGAACATGCTCGTAACGTGCACTGTACCGCTCGGCTCCCCTGCGCTTACCTTCATAAAATCAGTATGACTTTAGATTTACTGCCCGTGGTCTGGGTTCATTTTCTCCTGATGCCTGCAACACTTCTGAGATGGACTGGCCATTTGATCTAGGACTGCACCCCGCATTTGGGCACTGCAGAGAAACCTTGAGAAATACTATCATAATACTCACTTTCTATACTCAGCCTTTTGGGAAAAAAAACATAAGGAGAGACTTAATTTTGCTATAATCAAGCCGGCCTAGTCTGTGGTCTCCATACATGATCGTCACCATCTTCCTTCTGTTCTCCTGCCTTGCACTTTGCTGCTTGTTCTTCCTTAACACTAAGGGCACTCCAGCTTCCACCAGGAGACCCCAAAAGTGCAGAGTGTGCCCCAAGGGGAAGAAGGGTTTCGCCCCTCCATTAACTGCCTACGCATCCCAGGAGAGCAGTGGAGTAGGCATTAGCCATTGTGAGGGCAACAACCTCACTCCTCCCCCTGTGGGTTTACAAAATTTCAAGCACCACTATATCCAGTATACCCCATATAACCAGTACACTTCCATATAAAGGCTTGTTCACATCGGTCTAACCATTTTTAATGTCTGTTTGTCATCTGTGGGGTATCCGTTTTTAACTCATATAATGGCCCCCACAGTGCCCCCAATATATATAATGTACCTCTGTAGTGCCCCAGGATATATAATATCGCCTATGGTCCTTCCAGTATATATAATGCCCTCCCATCCCCGGTAGTGCAGAGAAATCCAAAAAACTAAAACAAAAATACCTCACCAAAAGTCATATAGTGAACACTTGCTCATCACTGGAGGTAGCAGGACCTGACTCCCCCAGCGTGATTATGTGACATCACAATGCTAGGAGTGTCAGGTCCTGCTGCCTCCCAAACTGAAAGGTCCTACTGCGCCACTCATGTACCCATTTGAACAGTTGTTAGATGGGTGCACTTCTGTCTAAATGTGCACAGGGCCATTGATTTCAGTGGGGTCCCTCTGGCCGTCAAAATTTCCAAATATAACACATGTCCTGTTTTTTCATGTCTGTTATTCACAGGCCTTAAAAAATATGAATGGCCCTATAGATTTTAATGGTTCTGAAAATGGTCGTGTAGACTCAGTCAAAGAATCTGTCTACAGATTGGCACTTCTATTATTTTCAGTATATCTCAATATTACCAGTATGCCCCCATATAACCAGTACATCGCCATATACCAGTATACCTGCATATAACCACATAGACTTCTATATGAGGAGAATGCCTCCCAAAATCCGGGAAGGTCTTATCATCATATTTTATGTTTTCCTGTTTCCCTGTTGGAATATTTCTTCTGTCTGTACATTCTGCTGTATGTAAATGCCGTGTGCAGTGTGAATGAGGCCCCTGGGAGATGGTAAGACAAGGCAACGCAGCCTGACAACTGACCCGTGTGAGCTGTTAATGATGAATCACATTTACTAATTCAGTAAAACGCGTCGCTCGAGGAACTAGGACACAATGCAAGCAGCTGACAAGTGGAGTGAAAAATCTCCTCTATATCAGTGTTTGACAGAAGAGATGAATGCGTGCATCACCATCCAGTGTATAAACGCTTCATTCCTTGTCTCAGCTTGTCAACCTGTCAGTACAGCTAATAACCGCCAGGAGACATGGCGCAGGAGATAGACGAGAGTGTATCTATGTACCACGCGAATAACAACTGAGATACATTGTATCAGTACCAGAAGACCAAGCCAGTAGGGGGCGTCTTTATGGATTGTCATATCCCGGACTCAGACGTTACTTACACATAAATCAGAAGCAGATGAGAGAGAAAATGACAAGTTCAGAACAAGATGTCAAATATACACGGCCAGTGACAGCTGTGCATTATATATTAGATACCAGGAGATGTTAGGTTAATTTATCACTGTATAAAAAATGTATAACATACCATTTGTACATGAATCATTATATAATTGAAGATGCCCAGGTTATACCAACATGTTCCATATCACCATATACAAGAGGATGTATAACTTATACCATCTGTACATATATAATTATATACAGAAGATGCCCAGGTTATACCAGCATGGTCCATATCACTATATCCAGGAAGATGTATAACTTATACCAACTGTACATATATAATTATATACAGAAGATACCCAGGTTATACCAGCATGTTCCATAAAACTATATAAAAGATGTATAACTTATACCAGCTGTATATATATATAATTATATACAGACGATGCCCAGATTATACCAGCAACTTATACAAGAAGATGTATAACTAGTGTTGAGCGAGCATGCTCGGCCGGACTCGCTGTTCGGTGCGCAATGCTCGAGTCTCTTCCCCGCACTGTAATGTTGATTTGTACGCTAATGCTACGCATTTGTAATGCATACAAATTCAGTTAATTAGCATACTTTTATGAGTGAAAGGAGTAAAAGAGGAGAAGTCGCGATTCTGACCTTTTTCTATTAACCAGACACCCTCCCCTCTTCCGAGCGGGGGGTGCCTGGTTTAGTCCCATTGACTAACATTATGCTCGGGTGCTCGGCCGAGCACTCTAGCAACCCCTAGTGCTCAGCCAGAGCACCCGAGCACAGAGGTGCTCGCTCAACACTATGTATAACTTATACCAGCTGTATATATATATATAATTATATACAGAAGATGCCCAGGTTATACCAGCATCCTCCATATCACTATATACAAGAAGATATATAACTTATACCAGCTGTACATATATAATTATATACAGAAGATGTCCAGGTTATACCAGCATCCTCCATATCACTATATACAAGAAGATATATAACTGATACCAGCTGGTACATATATAATTATATACAGAAGATGTCCAGGTTATACCAGCATGCTCCATATTACTATATACAAGGAGATGCATAACTTATACCAGCTGTACATATATAATTATATACAGAAGATGCCCAGGTTATACCAGCATCCTCCATATCACTATATACAAGAAGATATATAACGGATACCAGCTGGTACATATATAATTATATACAGAAGATGTCCAGGTTATACCAGCATGCTCCATATCACTATATACAAGAAGATGTATAACTTATACCAGCTATATATATATATATATATATATTTAATGATGTACAGAAGATACCCAGGTTATACCAGCATGCTCCATATGACTATATACAAGAAGATATACTTATACCAGCTGTATATATATATATATATATATATATATATATATATATAGTCAGACATAGAAAAAGGCAGCACTCCGGACTTTAGTGAAAAATGGTGGATCACTTTATTTCACCCACAAGGCGGGTGTGGGTGAAATAAAGTGATCCACCACTTTTCACTAAAGTCCGGAGTGCTGCTTTGAGGAGTGGGTAGGGGGACACAAATGACACAGACAAAGTGAGGCCCTGACACTCCTCCCAAACCACTGTCCCTGCCTTTTGGGGGAACCCGGCTCCTTAACAGGCCGGCCCCAACTGAAGACTGCAATTACACTGAAGAAAGTGGAACACGAGACAAACAACCAAAACAAAACACAAGCAGGAACAACCCTAAACAGGTCAGGAACTGAAGGGGCAAAAGGCAACGGAACCAAGCAAGGAATAAACAGAGGATAACACAAAAGGTATGTAACAGTAACAGAAACCAGGGAAAAAGGTACAGAGTCACTGGAATACCGGATAAACACAGAGTAGCTAGCTTAGGCACAAGGCTCTATAGCAGGCATAGATGAATGGTGAGTGTGAAACTAAATACTGGCTAGAGTCCCAGCCCCAAGGCGTAATAGGAGCAGGGATCCCAGCCACACCCTTGAATGGACCAAAATTACTGGCAGGGACGCCTGCCAGTAAAACTAGCAAAACTAGCCAAACCTTTAACCCTATAGGAACCTAAGTGTTACAAGAGGATTTTCTGGCTTGCACTCGGGATGAGCGCCGCATAGCGTCAGGACACGGGAACGCCCGCACCCGCCCAACATCCGCTGGAGGGCCGCAGCGCCCCCGAATCCTGACAGCTGCCTTTTTCTATGTCTGACTAATTTTGGAATCCTTGTCCGGATTTTACAAAGGTATTGCACCTGGCATCCTCTGTGTGCTGCTTCTAATTTTCTTTTATATATATATATATATATATATATATATTTATAATTATATACATGAGATGCCCAGGTTATACCAGAATGCTCCATATCACTATATAAAAGAAGATGTATAACTTATACCAGCTGTACATATATAATTATATACAGAAGATGCCCAGGTTATACCAGCATGCTCCATATCACTATATACAAGAAGATGTATAACTTATACCAGCTGTACATATATAATTATATACAGAAGATACCTAGGTTATACCAGCATCCTCCATATCACTATATACAAGGAGATGTATAACTTATACCAGCTGTACATATATAATTATATACAGAAGATACCTAGGTTATACCAGCATGCTCCATATCACTATATACAAGAAGATGTATAACTTATACCAGCTGTACATATATAATTATATACAGAAGATACCTAGGTTATACCAGCATGCTCCATATCACTATATACAAGAAGATGTATAACTTATTCCAGCTGTACATATATAATTATATACAAAAGATGCACAGGTTATACCAGCATCCTCCATATCATTATATACAAGTAGATGTATAACTTATACCAGCTGTACATATATAATTATATACAGAAGATGCCCAGGTTATACGTGCATCCTCCATATCACTATATACAAGAAGAAGTATAACTTATACCAGTATATGTAGGATTATTATGTAGATCTTTGTACAGTTAATGTGGCAATGTTGGTATACTGCACCTTATGTTCCCTGTGTAGTTGTCAGTCTCGTATTGATTATGTATCAATTGTTGCAGTGTATATTTAGCGCCTCTTTGTGGCGAGGCATCATTCATGCTCAGGTCAGGCAGATGACAATTAGTTGTGTTGTTGCGTTCGACCGTTCGATGAGAGACGTTTGCAGCAACCTGAGAGATTTTTGGCTTTTGGTTACTGGAGTTAACGGGAAGGTTCACTGTACTCATAGATTACACTTTTCTCTAATGTGATCGTTCCAGGGAGAGCAATGTCTGCTCATTTGGATCAATTCTGGTGCATTCAGTTAAAGGGAAAGCACTCAGGCTGGTTTACAAGACTTCGTGTTGTTTTCTGATTTTGGGCAGAATTTCCTCCATGTAGACAATGCATTCTCATCCAGTGACTAAACCGGGGGACGCCTAGAACAGACCACTGGGACTACTCCAGAACAGACCAGATCACCCAACCAGATGACAGTGATATTACAGAACATTAATTATTTAATAAAAGTCATCAGTGATGAGCTACAGCAGACAGCGTGCCTATTGGTTAGACTCTTTATAACATGCAGCACTATAAAAGGACTAAAGAAGTAATTAAAGAGGTATCCTACCTATAGAATGTTATAACCTGGCTGATAATGAAGGGCGGGGGGTATCACCATGCACTGTGCGCATTCTAGCAGTGCTTGGGGTTACCCCAGTATATTTACATTGTATTCTGTTTCCTGCTTCTGTATGGGTGGTGGGATGGGACAGAAACTCTAAGTGAGCCACTGACTAAAATCCTCAATAGTATTCTTCCTATGGACAATATACTTGTATCTACAGATACAGTATCTCGCAAAAGTGAGTACTCCTCTCACATTTTTGTAAATATTCTACTATATATTCTACTATATCTTTTCATGGGACAACACTGAAGATATGACACTTTGATACAATGTAAAGTAGTCAGTGTACAGATTGTATAACAGTGTAAATTTGGTGTGCCCTCAAAATAACACACAGCCATTAATGTCTAAACTGCTGGCGACAAAAGTGAGTACATCCCTAAGTGACAATGGCCAAAATGTGCCCAAGGGAANTTGTGCTTTCCAGCACTGCCTTAACTCTCTTGAGCATGGAGGTCACTAGAGCTTTACAGGTTGCCACTGGAATCCTTTTCCACTCTTCCATGATGACATCACAAAGCTGGCGGATGTTAGAGACCTTGTGCTCCTCCATCTTCCGTTTGAGGATGCCCCACAGATGCTCAATAGGGTTTAGGTCTGGAGACATTCTTGGCCAGTCCAGCACCTTTACCCTCAGTTTCTTTAGAAAGGCAGTGGTCATCTTGGAGGTATGTTTGGGGTCATTATCATGTTGGAATACTGCCCTGCGGCCCAGTTTCTGAAGGGAGGGGATCATGCTCTGCTTCAGTATGTCACAGTACATGTTGGCATTCATGGTTCCCTCAATGAAGTGTAGCCCCCACAGCTGGCAGCACTCATGCAGCCCCAAACCATGACACTTCCACCACCATGCATGACTGTAGGCAAGACACACTTGTCTTTATACTCCTCACCTGGTTGCCGCCACACACGCTGGACACCATCTGAACCACATAAGTTTATCTTGGTCTCATCAGACCACAGGACATGGTTCCAGTAATCCATGTCCTAAGTCTGCTTGTCTTCAGCAAAGAGGCTTCCTTCTGGGATGACAGCCATGCAGACCAATTTGATGCAGTGTGCGACGTATGGTCTGAGCACTGACAGACTAACCCCCCAACCCCTTTAATCTATTCAGCAATGCTGGCAGCACTCATATGTCTATTTTGAAAAAACAACCTCTGGATATGACGCTGAGCACGTGCACTCAACTTCTTTGGTCAACCATGGCGAGGCCTGTTCTGAGTGGAACCTGTCTTGTTACTCGGCTGTATGGTCTTGGCCACCGTGCTGCAGCCCAGTTTTAGGGTGTTGGCAATCTTCTTACAGCCTAGGCCATCTTTATGTAGAGCAACAATTCATTTTTTCAGATCCTCAGAGAGTTCTTTGTCATGAGGTGCCATGTTGAACTTCCAGTGACCACTATGAGAGAGGGTGAGAGTGATAACACCAAATGTAACATACCTGCTCCCCATTCACACCTGAGACCTTGTAACACTAACGAGTCACATGACACCAGAGAGGGAAAATGGCTAATTGAGCCATTTTCACTTAGGAGTGTACTCACTTTTGTTGCCAGTGGTTTAGACATTAATGGCTGTTTTTTTGAGGGCACACCAAATTTACACTGTTATACAAGCCGTACACTGACTACTTTACATTGTATCAAAGTGTCATATCTTCAGTCTTGGCCCATGAAAAGATAATAATAAAATATTTATAAAAATGTTAGGGGTCTACTCACTTTTGTGAGATACTGTACATCTTTACATATTTATTACAAAAACAGAAAGTCCAGCAGCACAGTTAGAAAAAATGGAAGTTGGGTGCAGATCCTCAGGATACTTGGTACATGAATCCACTTTAGATAAATCCACAGAAAGCAATGCAGCACTCCAGTAAGGTGAATGGGTGAAGACCCTTTTATTACCCTAGGCAACGTTTCAGCCCAACTCAAGCTTGACAAAGGCCTCATTGAGTTGAGCTGAAACGTTGCCTAGGGTAATAAAAGGGTCTTCACCCATTAACCTTACTGGAGTGCTGCCTTGCTTTCTGTGGATTTACATATTATAATAGATATAGGACATTATATGAGTGTTGTTTTTTTAAGAGAAAAAGAGTAGAAGTATAATTATTTTAGGAATTACAAAAAATGTAATGACCTAAAATAAGTGACAATAATCACAAAACTATTCGTTACAGAAGGAGAACTTTTTAAATAACGGAAGTGGCATTTCCATCAAATGATGGAAATGGATGCCACGTGACAGACAAATAAACTCAGTTTGCTGCGCTAGTCTGCCCCGTATTAGAGGTGGGCAAAGCCTAACATGGACTTCTGTGCATGTAATCAGTCCCCCCATCAATCAGAGCATACCTGCTCTGTAGTGAGAGGATGATAATTTGTCCATCTAATCCCCTCTGTACCTAATTATGCCGTTTTATTGATGCCACAGCCCAGACATTTACCAGAGTCTGGATCTTATTTCTGACAGATGAAGAAGGTTTCTTCCACTTTCTGTCATTATAAACCATCACATTACAACAAACCAGTGACAAACCAGGGCAAACTAGGCTCCTGCATAGGGCAACATGGTTCAAGGGCGGCAGTGAAATAGGCAAAGGGAATAGATTTCCCAGGCTTTGTGGTTATTTGCTTCTCTATAGGAGCTCATTCATTACTTACAGGTCAAAGTCAATATGTTAGGGTAGACAGGAATATATTCCGTCCTAATGAATATTGAAGCACGGTAGCGCTGTGTTTTAAGTCCATTGTGATTTACTCTGTTGACCTGCAATTGTTGTGCACTGTATGCTTCAAATCACATAATAAAGTATGCAGATGATACTTATTCAAAATAATGATGAGATGGCATATAACAGTGATGGCTAACCTCCGGCACTCCAGCTGTGGTAAAACTACAACTACCAGCATGCTCCATTCATTTCTATGGCGTTCTGAAAACAGCTAAGCAAGTGTGCATCTTGGGAGTTGTAGTGGTATGGTATGGAGGCTGTACACTATGCAAAAAATGTGTTGCAAAAAGTGGTAAAGGCAGCTGAGAAGATTATTGGGGCTTCTTTGCCTAACATTGAGAATGTAGCTGAATGATGAGTTCATAGAGCGAGAAGCATTATTGGGGATTCGTCGCACCCCTGACACAGTCTGTTTAATCTTTTGCCAGCTGGAAGAAGGTATAGGAGTTTATGGTGTAACACAAATTGATGTATAAATAGTCTTTATCTGTCAGCAATTAGATTTTTAAATAATTAAATGAATTGGTAAGGCCTTTAATATTTTTTTATGTATTATTTTTATGGTGCTATCTCTTTTAACTTGAATTGTATTCTTGCACAGTGAAAGGACAATAAAGCGTCTTAAAGTAGAGGGAAAGCTGAATGGAGCAAAGTACAGAGATATTCTTACTGAAAACCTGATCCAGTGTGTTCTGGACCTCAGACTGGGCCACCTTCTAACAAGACAAAGACGGTAAGCACAACTCAGGAGTGGCTTTGGGACAACTCTGTGAATGTCCTTGAGTTGCCCAGCCAGTTCACTGACTTGGCCTGGGCGCTGCTGAAGCTTCCCATGTCTTTTATAGTAATCTGCCTGCTACACTGCGCATGAGGCACAACTCAGCAGGTAGAGAGGCAGAATCCCATTCATCATAATAGATTTATATTATGGTAAATGGGACAAGGGATCAAAGGGGGGTAAAAGTTATTGTTAAAAAGTAAAAAAAGAAAGTAAAAATAAATAAATAAAAATATTCAAAGATTAAATCACCCCCCCTTCTCAATTTTGCATATAAAAATAATAAAAATAGACATAATTGGTATCACTGCATCCAAAAATGTCTCAACTATTAAAATATAAAAATATTTTTCATGCATGGTGTACACCGTAACAGAAACATAAAAATAAAAACACACGATTCACTATTTTTTTGGTCAGCTTATTCTTCCAAAATAAGTCCCCATATGGCTGTATGGATGGAAAATTAAAAAAAAGTTATGGCTTTCTCCATTCACTTCAATGTGATTTCCAAAAATACCCAAGCAACAAATACGTCTACACTGTTATGCTAGGCTGTGAATGGTGAATGGCTGTTCACTGATGGTCCCTTCCAACCTGACAGAGCTTGAGGGGTTCTGCAGAGAATGGCAGTAAATGCCCAAATCCAGGTGTGCAAACCTTGTGGCGTCATACCCAAGAAGATTGGACTTATTTCAATGCAAAATTTTAGTTTTTCCTTTTCATTAAATTAGCAGAGATTTCGAACATCCTGTTTTCACCTTTTCATTATGGGGTATTGAGTGCAGAATGATGGTGAAAACTTGAATTTTTTTGATTTTAGCACAAGGCCTCAACATAACAAAATGTGAAAAAAGTCAAAGGGTCCGAAGACTTTCTGAATACACCCTGCACACTGACTGTTTAATATGGATCTGATGGAATCTGTTTTGGGGTAACTCGTGTCCCATATGACCGTGTACGATGCTCTGGGCTATACTTTGTAATCTTCATGTTTCATTATTGGGATCTAATTACAGCTCATTAATTAGCGGTAGAGCCTGATACTATGCTACAAAATCTATAATGAGAATCCAATCCTGAATTCTATCCCACAAAGAAAATATTTGCAGTATTGTAACAATTTCACAGGGACGTCTTAAAATCTAGGGCAACATATTTGGCAGGAGATTCCATTACCAATTATTCTCGAAACCACCTCACACTAACTGAGCACCCCAAACATATTCTTAGGTTTCTGTGCCAAGCTGCAGCGTATAAACAAGGTGGCAGATGGCGCGTGCATGTTGGGATATTTTTATCAGCCTGTGCGTTCTCAGAGCTGACCCCCGAACACTTTGGTTTTCTGTCTCCTCTCTTGTGTTGGGAAACAGATGACTGTGATTCCCTGGGATTTTGGGAAGAGAATGTAGATTACCTCTCTAGAGCACCGGGCTGATAATTATTATTTTGGGACCTCGTTCCTTTCGGGACCATGAACTAGTCTTTTGGGGACACTGTGCTTTGTGTGCCTAATTTCATATATTTCTCCTATTTGCCCTCCCATTATTATTTCTTAACAAAATGATAAGTTAATACCCCCTACTTCAATAAATATAATCTATCACCTGTCTTCCACTTGCTAAAAAAATCAATTCACCTGTTTTTTGGGATAGATGAGTGATTCTGATCAATAAAAAGTAAAGTGTTTTAACTGTTTTGTTGGAGTAGGATATGTAAGACATGTATGAAGTCTTTGTGATATTTTTTGTGGTTTGTACCTGGATTTTTGCATTTACTGTAGGGCAGGCAGATGTTCTGTGGGTAGAGCTACATTTATCAATTCTGACCAGGGGTATAGCTAAAGGCTTACAGGCCCTGGTACAAGAGGCCCCCCTTCCCTCAGAGCTTTGTTGTAAGGGACAGGGGTGCACATAGCCTTTCTGCTGCCTGAAGCAAAAATTGAAATGGCACCCCCCATACCAAATTCAGAACCTAACCCCTACCCTGCAGCCCCACAGTGCTACATACCTCTTATATCCTTCACGGTCTTCTCCATTCAAACCAAACCGTCTGCAGAGTTTGACAAAAAGACATCTTAGTTTCCTACTTTTCCATCATCCTGCCAACTTGTGAACACCCCATCCTTCCACCCCCAATGCTATGCCCAATGTGCTCCCCAATACCATACTGCAAAAACAGTCCCCCTGAAAACTGTAGTATCACGCAGATAGCGCCCCCTTCAATAATTATTGGCAGGCATTGCCCAAAAACATAACTGCGCCCAGAAAATAGTGCCCCTGACACTAATAGCGTAAACATAATGTCTCACAAAAATAATTGTCCTAAGCTGATACTGTGCCAGGGTGCCCCACACAGTAATAGTGCTCCCAAAAGTCTCACTAATAGAAATAATTATCTGCCAGAGTTCACTTAGTGTTAACAGTGCCCCCGATAGTAATAATGCCCCATTGTGCCCATACTAGTAATCATAATCCTTGTAGTCCCCCAGTAGTAATAATTCTTCTTATAATGTGCACCAGTACAAAAATACCCCCTTACAATGTGTGCCAGTACAAAAAAAAGCCACTTTATAAAGTGTGCCAGTACAAAAATTCCCCCTTATAATGTGTGCCAGTACAAAAAATACCTCCTTTCAGATCAGACCCCCACATCAGATCCTCAGATCAAACCTCTATATCATATCACAGATCAGATCCCCATATCAGACCTCAAATCAGAACCCCATATCAGATCCTCAAATAAATCCCCATATTATATCCTCAAATCAGATCCCCATATCAGATCCTCAGACCCCATATCAAACCTCAGATGAGACCCCCTTTGGACCTCCATGTCGGACCCCCCATATCAAACCTCAGCTCAGACCCCCTTTAGACCTCCATGTCGGACCCCCATATCAGATCCTCAGATCAGACCCCAATATCAGACTTCAGATCAGACCCCCATACCAGATCTCAGATAAGACCCCATATCAGATCCTCAGACTGTAGTGCCCTGGAGCAGTGGTTACTTTGACGTGTGGACATTTGTCTATCTCCCCTATGCACAGTTATAAATGTCTTACTTTATTTCACTTGAAAGGGTTAACATGCCCTGTTCATTACTGTGTAACTGCATTTTATATGTTGTATTTGCAAGGCTCTGTGGGAAGGGTTATTGAACACTGAGAGACTGTTAGAACTTTGAACGAGAAGCTGGTAATTTTCCACAGTTACCATAGGGTTTAACCCCTTCCCACCCAGCGCTGCGGGAAGTGATCGATGCCGGCGCATTAACCCTTGATGTGCCGCGGACATGCGATGTCTGTGGAGGGCGGGTGAGTCCATTGGGTCCCTGCGCTGCTGTGACAGGCACCCAATGGCTTGGATGGCAGCCCAATGCCTTCCTTAGGCATCGTGGCTGCCATCTCAGTGAGCCTGTGAGATCCAGCCCCCAGGATCTCACAGGAAGCAGGCTGTAAGTGTATTACATTGAGTAAGACACTTACAGCCAATGCATTACAATACAAAAGTACTGTAATGCATTGTAAAGGGGATCAGACCCCCAAAAGTTGAAGTCCCAGAGTGGGATAAAAAAATAAAGTGAAAAAAAAGTTTAAAAAAAAAAAACGCCCTTTTCCCAAAATAAAGTTAAAAAAAATTGTAAGAAAAAGGGAAAAAAAGAAAAGTAGACATATTAGGTATCGCCGCGTCCGTATCATCCTCCCACCAGGTGAACACAGTAAAAAAAAAAAAACTGTGCCAAAACAGCCATTTTTGGGTCATCTTCCCTCATAAAAAGTGTAATAGCAGGCGATCAAAAAGGCATATTTACCCCAAAATGGTACCAATTAAACCGTCATCTCATCCTGCAAAAAATGAGACCCTACCTAAGACAATCGCCCAAAAAAATAAAAAAAATATGGCTCTCAGAAAATGGCAACACAAAAAAAGATTTTATTCTGTTCAAAAATGTTTTCACAATGTAAAAATTTTAAAGCATAAAAATAATAGACATATTGGGTATCTCCACATCCCAAACAACCCACTCTATAAAAATGTTATGCTGTAAAAAAAATGTAAAAAAAACTACGCCATAACAGCCATTTTTTTCACCTTGCCTCACAAAAAGTGTAATACCACGCGATCAAAAAGGCGTATGTACCCCAAAATGGTACCAAGACAAGAAGAAATAAAGACAGTCATGACTCCTTTCACACACACTGCCTGGTATTATACAGAAGATTTAAAAGGCACATTAGGACCTTTGCGCCAAGTGGCACGAGATGACTAATCACTTAATCAGTCAATTCACCTTAAGGCGTTGGACAGGAGAAACTAATACTGCATCAAGAGAGACAGAGACAGTGTGGCTCTTTATTTACATTATGTTTACATTTGCTCAAAATGTACATGTATACTTATATCCTTTCGAATCTAAACCAAATATGTACAGAAATGTATGTTATATTTTATGAAACAGAAATAAAGTTATTTAAAAAAAAATGGTACCAATCAAACTGTCATCTCACCCCACAAAAAATTAGATCCTACCTAAGACAAATAAGCCAGAAAAAAAAATAGGGCAATTAGAAAATGGCAACACAAAAACAAGATTTAATTCTGTTCAAAAATTCATTTACTGTGTAAAACTTAACAAAAATAATAGACATATTGGGTATTGCCGCATCCGTAACAACTTGCTCTATAAAAATATCACATGATTTTCCCCTTCACGTGAATGCTGTAAAAAAATTTTTTTTAAAAACTATGTCAAAACAGCCATTTTTTTCGCCTTAACTCAGAAAAAGTGTAATACCAAGCGATCAAAAAGTCTTATGTCCCCCAAAATGGTACCAATGAAAACGTCACCTCATCCTGCAAAAAATGATCCCCCACATAAGACAATAACTCAAAAAATAAAAACCAATGGCACCAGCAAACCAATCCATCAAAATCTGCGCTGCAAAATCCATATGGCGCTCCTTCTGTCCTGAATCCTGCCATGTGCCCCCACAGCAGTTAACCATCACATATGGGGTGTTGCCGTATTCATGAGAAAATGGGTAACAAATTATTGGGTGCTTTCCTCCTGTTGTGAAAATGAAAAATTTGGGGCTAAAGCAATATTTTATTGGAAGAAATGAAACTTTTCATTATCACAGCCAAGTGTTTCCAAATTCTGTAAAAAGCTTAGGGGGTCAAAGTGATCAGTACACCCCTTAATATATTCTTTGAAAGGTGTAGTTTCCAAAATGGGGTCACTTTTTGAGGGTTTCCACTCTAGGGGTACATCAGGGTCTCTCAATTACAAAATGGTGCCTAAAAACCATTCTAGCAAAATCTGCCTCCAAAATCTGTATGGCGCTCCTTTCTTTCTGACCACTGCAACATGCCCATAGAGCAGTTTACCATCACATATGGGGTATTTCTGTAAACTGCAGAATCAGAGTAATGTATATTGAGGTTTAGTTTGCTGTTAAGGCCTCTTTCACACGGGCGTCACGGATTCAGTCCAGATGCGTTACGGAAAATCCGCACGCATTCGCATGCAATTGCAGTCAGTTTTGACTGCGATTGCATATGTTTGTTCAGTTTTTTCCACGCGGGTGTGAAGCGTTTTGATGCGTTTTTCACACGCGTGATAAAAAAAATTAATGTTTACAAACAACATCTCTTAGCAACCATCAGTGAATCACGCATTTCATCCGCACTTGCGTGTGGATGCAATGCGTTATTCACGCAGCCCCATTCACTTCAAAGGGGCCAGGGCTGTGTGAAAAACGCAGAATATAGAACATGCTGCGATTTTCATGCAACGGCGAACTGATGCGTGAAAAAAATTGCTCATGTGAAAAGCCCCATTGAAATGAATCAGTCAGGATTCAGTGCGGGTGCAATGCGTGATGTGAACGCATTGCACCTGCGCGGAAATCTCGCCTGTGTGAAAGGGGCCTAACCCTTGCTGTGTTGCAAGAAAAAAATTGATTAACATGAAAAATCTGCTTAAAAAATGAAATTTTGAAATTTCGTCTCCATTTACCTTTAATTCTTGTTTAATTCTCAGTTTTGAATAATTTGAGGGGTGTAGTTTCTAATATGGGGTCATTTATGGGTGGTTTCCATTACGTAAGCCCCTCAAAATCACTTTATATAATTTTGTTGAAAATTTAAAAAAATGGCTTCTAAACTTCTAAGCCTTCTAACGTCCTAAAAAAGTAAAATGACATTTACAAAATGATGCCAACATAAAGTAGACATATGGGGAATGATGACTGTTAACAATTTTATGAGGCATCACTATCTGTCTTAAAAGTAGAGAAATTCAAATTTAGAAAATTGTGAATTTTTCCAAATTTTTGGTAAATTTGGGATTTTTAAGTACAATGTGTCACAAGAAAACAATCTCAGAATGGCTTGGATAAGTAAATGTTCCAAAGTTATTACCACATAAACTGACACAAAATGGCAAAAAATGGCCTGGGCAAGAAGGTGAAAACTGGCCCGGGGTTGAAAGGGTTAAAGAAGACCATCTTTTGAAGGGAAAAAGCCAGACGTTGTTTACCACCAAAATCAGACAGACTGACCTTGTGACTGTCTGGTTTAGGCTACTTTCACACTAGCGTTTACAAATTCCGGTATTGAGCTCCGTCATAGGGGCTCAATACCGGAATGCAACGCTTCAGTTTTGTCCCCATTCATTGTCAATGGGGACAAAACTGAACTGAAGACAACGGAATGCTCCTGAAAGCATTCCGTTCCGTCTTCAGACCGGAGAACAAACCGCAGCATGCTGCTCCGGTCCAGGCAACCGCACCAAGACGGATCCGGAATGACCCCCAATGCAAGTCAATGGGGACGGATCTGTCTGGTGTGACCACAATGGTAAACGGATCCGCCCTCCATTGACTTTCAATGGAGTTCAGGACGGATCCGTCACCACATACATACATACATACATACATACATACACATACACACAAACACATACATACTTACATACTCCAGGCAGGCAGGCCGCACGTCTTCATGTCCAGGAGGCGCGCTGCTATGACGAGTCCCTACAGCGCCCTCTGCTAGGCGCTGTAGGGAATCGTCATAGCGGCGCGCCTCCTGGGCGTTAAGACGTGCGGCCTGCCTGCCTGGAGTATGTAAGTATGTATGTGTTTGTGTGTATGTGTTTGTGTGTATGTGTGTGTATGTATGTATGTATGTCTGTATATGGTACTGTGTGACATGTGTGGGGCCGGAATGTGGTTAGGACCCCACACATGTCCCTGCGGCAGTCCGCTGGTGTGAAAGAGGCCTTAGCTATGTTGTTATGGCTGGAAAAACTGCTGTGTCATTGCCATTGAGTATCATTGAAGCTCTAATGAAAGTCTAGGAGAGACTGAAAGTGTTACAATGTATCTGAAGCTTCTCAACTCCACCCCTCCCACTAGAAGGTTTTAGTCTAGCTAAAAGTGTATATAAGGAGAGCAGTCAGAGCTCCTAGTGTTCTGCAGTTAGGGACCAGTGCTTGGAGATGAGACTCATGCCAGCCTGCATGAGTGACCAGAAGAAAATGCTGAGCTGGGGACGCTGAGCCACAGACCATGGGTCACTAGCCCTGTGATCAAGGAGCCACCCGGACTGAGCTACAGACAGGGCCGGACTGGGAACTTAAAGTGGCCCTGGATAAAATACTGAAAGTGGCCCCGTTTTGTAGTTGGGTCCAAATTAAGGGAAGGCAGGGCCAGCAATACCATATTGTGGCACATTAAACCCCACAACAGAGCCAAATACCACAGTCCATCACAGAATACATCTCCAAAAACATCCATGAGGAGGGCTCAAGTGGCCCCTGGGGCATCGGCCCACCGGGAAATTTCCCTGTAAGGTCTATGGCCAATCCGCCCCTGGCTACAGACCATGGGCCCTTGACCAGAATGATAGCTTTCTGAGAGAGAGAGAGAGAGAGAGAGAGACAGGGACAGCTAGCTCAGGCCTTTCCTCAGCATCAAACCCGTCTTCTGCCCAGGAGGAGACTGGAGAAGCCACCCCTACGTCTCGCCTGTATTGTTTTGTACCTGAATTCCTCCAGTAAAGAAGCACCCTGGTTTACTGCAGACCCTGACTCTCTGGACTTATTTCCCATTGGGGTGCACCACGCCTTACCATCCCTTCCGGAGAGCAGCAACACGTGGTAAACACCTCAACTGTGTATGGGGGACCCAGCGTAGCATTGGGGCCACCCCAAACCCAGCCACTGCAGGACCTCGTTATCAGATTCTCAGACCCCATATCAGATCATCAGACCCAGTGGCATAGCTATAGAGGTCGCAGCGGTTGCAGTTGCGACCGGGCCCCTAACCCAGGGGGGCCCCGAGGGCCATTGGGGACATTTCTTAATGGCACGGGTGTACTGGGGGCATTTTTACTGGCACTGGGGGCATTTTTACTGGCACTGGGGGCATTTCTTACTGGCACAGGGGGGCACTGGGGGCACTTGTTACTGGCACATAATTTGGGGGGCATTTCTTACTGGCACATAATTTGGGGGGCATCTATGGGGGTGGGACACTTTTTACTGGCACATGATTTTGGGGGGAATCAATGAGGGGGAACTTCTGGTGCATTATTGAGCCGTTTCTTACTGGCACATAATTTGGGGGGCATCTATGAGTGGGGAGCACTTCTTGCTGGCACATTATTGGGGTGAAATTTTGGGGGCACTTCTGGCACATTATTGGGGCACTTCGTACTGGCACATTATTGGGGGGCACTTTGGGGGCACTTCTGGCACATTATTGGTGCACTTCTTACTGGCACATTGGAAGGATTATTACTTCTGGGGCACAGTGGGGACATTAGTACTGTTGGGGGCACTATTACTAACAAGTGCACTCTGGCAGAGAATTATTAGTTGGGACTTTGGGCAGGCACTACTACTGTGGGGGGCACCCTGGCACAGTATCAGCATAGCGCACTTATTTCTGGGTGACGTTATGTTTACACTATTACTGTCAGGGACACTATTTGCTGGGCGCAATTATTTTAGGACACTGTGTGCCAATAATTATTGAAGGGTACTATCTGTGTGGTACTAGTGGCACAGTACAAGCTGAACTCTTGCACCAGGGCCCATGAGCCTTTAGCTACGCCCCTGATCAGACCCCCATATCAGACCTCAGATCAGACCCAAAGTTGTAGAACTTTTCATTATATTTGCATTAAACTTTATTTTCAGTGTTTTGCAGATCTGTCCACACATTGGGACCTTCAGTATGTGGCAGGAGTGCCGTATGTGAGGAAGGTGGTGCTCTGCTTTGTTTCAGGGTCTGATGATGCATAATCACAGGTCACATAACAGTCATTGGGTTTCACTTAATGACTGGATATATGTAAAGTAGTAATGAGATAGAGAATATCATATCAACATGCACAATGTCTCACCCCCAGTGAGCAGAGAGGGGCACTCAGCGTCCACATTGATGCTGCTGCCTTGACCTTAATGATAGTTTTTCTGCTCGTCTAATGTACGACAATTGGACATAAGGTCACTGAGCAGTGGAGACGAAAGTACAAGGCCGGGGTGGGGGAGGGGCAGATTCAGGGCCATTTCAAGATCATTGACGTTGTCTTAGATTGCATCAGCGGGGGAACAATACGCTTTCTTTTCTGTAACGAGGTACAATAGCCGGGAATAAAAGTAATCTTCCTCGCCGCACTGACAATGGCCTCTCAAGTTTCTACCACCTCTGAGATTAGTGACTCCTTTTAATGTTCTTCTGTCTCTGCTGAACTTATGGGAAAAGATGTAACGTTTTCTGAAAGAGAAAAAAAAAACAAAGCAGAGTTAGTATCGCCGCAATTATCACCTTGCCGCGGCCAGGAGACGTTGTTATTACTCTCAAATAAAGCGCCACAACAATGGCTGTCTATGCTGTGATTTGGAATTAGTCTGTGGGTTTACCTCTAACGGTTTAAAAATGTTCACTGCAAGCAAAAGTGCTCTCATTAAACAATGGGATGCGAGCAGAAAACGTGATGTATCATATTTATGGTATGAGAGACATTTTCAGCAAGCTGCACAAATTTAAAGGGGCAGTCTAATCATGAACTACATATACACAATCAAAGTCTCTTCAGCTTTCACAGAGGCTAAAAAAGAATCTACATATACTCCTGTTTACAAAGATGAGTATTTGTTACAACTGTATCCAATCTTCTGTGAGCTAAATATTCCTGACTCCAGGTTCCGAACCAGACTGCTCCGCCCTACTCTGAGACCCATTAGTAGAGGCAGGTCCAGGTTTTGTGCCGCTATGTCATTGTAAGGAACCCTAAAGCTGGTCATATACATTCGATAGCTGTTGGCTTATATTCTGGGAAAACAAAATGATTGGGTGAAAATAATCACTTAGTCTGATCCTTCTCTCCCCGACATAAACAATCTGTCGGACTGTGTATGGAGGCCTTAAGGGGGTTGTCCGAGTTATATTTTTGATGACCTATCCTCAGGATAGGTCATTAATATCAGATCGGCGGCGGTCCGACACCCCCGCCGATCAGCTGTTTGAAGAGGAGGCGCGCGCTGTATCAGCGCTGCCTCCTCTTCATTGTTTACCTGAGGATAGGTTACTGACTACTGAGGATAGGTCATCAATAAATTTAACTCGGACAACCCCTTTAAAGGGTTTGTTCACCTTTCAGGATTTTTGGCCAGACAACCCCCACCCCGGAGCAGACCTGTGGAAGGAGGCATACTTACCTGTTCCCTACTGATTGGTTCCTGCTCCTTCAGTCCTCCACTGCCACACTCTGATTCCTGTTGGTAAACTTCCTGTTTGAGGGGGGTGACGTGACACATGGGGGACATGTTACCACTGTGGCAAGTCATTGGCTGCAACAGCCACATGACCCCTGTCAAACAGGAAGTTTACCTGTGGGGACCGAAGTGTAGCAGCAATGGTGGGGGAATCGAAGGAACCGGAACTCAATGGCATGGAGCAGGTAAGTATGTTTCCCTCTGCAAGTTGGTGGGACATCCTGATCCTGAAGGCAGACAAATCCTTTAAGACAACTAACTACTCACTGTCATCTTGGAAGAAGGAAGGAGTCAGGGGTGCACCTAGTTTTTCTGCTGCCTGAGGCGAAAACTAAAACGGCACCCCCCACCCCATGCCAATTTCTTGGCTTAACCCCTTTGCCACAATGAAAGCTCTCATTCCCCATGGCCCTTCCGCTGCCCCCCTCTTGTCCCTACCTGGTGCTGCCTGAGGCGATCACCTCACCTGGCCTCATTGGTGGTGCACCCCTGGAAGGATGGGCACTACTTTTTTATGGGAGCCCTCTCTGCCAATCAGCATTTCTGAGGAGTCCAAAATGTCAACAGTTTTGAACTAGAAAGAGTCACAACAAGACACATGGAGACAGGAACGGTCAGAGTTTTTAATAGATTGAGAAGAGCATGTCTGTGGTTCTATCCATGTACGCATATGTTCACATAAGGCAGTTATTTTTATTTTTTAAAGAAGTGATTTCATTGAGAAAATCGCAACCTCAGCGGAAAAACATGAGCAAGAAACTGGTTATAGTTTTCTGTCTGTCACCATGATGCAGATCTCATATAGGACGTTTTATGTGCTTCTCTTCACAGTTGATACACTTGTCATGGTCTGGTGGTTTGGCGGCACTAATCTCGTCGTGACATCATATGATATAATGGCGCAAGTGTTTTGGCCAACAAGAAATGTTCCAGTGTCTGCATGAAATCCTTGGTGGTAAAAGTAATGGTTCCACAATTTTCATGTTGTTTCCTGTTACACCACCACACAGTGTGTGAACATACCTCAACCTTTGTCTGATTCTGTGTAACTAGGTTCTGGACATATAGGATACATTGGTAATGAATGTGTCAGACGCCTGGAGACGTGGCAGGAGGGTACAGTTACTTATAGCTCACAGTCTGTGCAGGAGAAATTTTTAAAAACACGACCCGTTCCTCGCAGATGTCTGACTTGGACAAGAGCCACTGAAAATTTGGATTACATTTCACTTACCCAAATGATTCCAGTGTCTCGTGAAGAGAGCATTTGGCAAACGCTGCAACAGGAAAATAGGAAATGCGTCTGAAAACATTAATAATATTTGAATACAACTCCTTGAGCTGATTGTTCTTGAGATGAACTGTGACTTCCACCAAGTCCTCAGCGAGTATCACAGCAGGTGATAGAAATTGTATTAGGGAGCGATGGAAAGATACTTCTCCATGAACACAGTTTACACAAGACAGACGCGTTTCGCATCCCGGCAGCTGTGATAGAATTAGATTTAGTACTTTTCCTGAACAATAAGCATTGCTTGGTATCTTGTAACGCCCCAGGTTATGACGTAGGGGGACAACTACCAATGTGTGTACTGAGCACTCTGGGCAGCATCTAATATAATTGTATGTGGGCCCCAAGGTGTTGCTTATGGATTGAAACAGAACATGGGCACACAGGTAGAGTTCCGCCTAGTTCTCTCGATTTGGTTGTTAAACTGACAGAATCAATAGTTGGCCTTCGTCCAATGCCCTGCCATTGACTGTGTAGATGAAGTCTCATTTCTCCTGGGCCTATGCTTGAGGCCTACCTGTCCTGATGGCGGCTAAAACAATGACATTGTCCGGTATGTAGACTGCCCAAGACAAAGGGGTGAAGTTTGGGGGAGTGAAATGGCCACTATTGGAGCATTATTTCTGTGCGTTTAAGGCTATTTTCACACCTGTGGCACGGGGCTCCGGCAGGCTGTTCCGGCGGGTGAACAGACCGCCGGATCCGTGCTGTCGCAGGTGCACGTGTGGGGCAGTTGTGAAAGGGGCCTTAGACGCTGGCCTTAATAAAGGCCGATAGCTGGTGGTGGATCCACTGAAGTTATGAAGAAGCTTCTGAGCTGTCTTACATTTAGATCATTTTCTATGCCTGAAACAGACGTAGAAAATTATGAACGAGACGGGCCTTCTGGCCCGTCCCCGCCCACACATGCCTACAATTTTAGACCTGGCATGAGTGGGGTGAAGTCACCAATAGCAGAGCAATTTGCGCCTGAAATACACCTAATATAGGTGTACTTCAGAATAGTAAATGACCCCCTATATTTTGCTGTCTATCTGGACATTGCATTATCTGGGAATTCTATGTAAATCTTCATCTGGACAATGTATTTTTGGGGTATTGGGTTGTTATTTATCCAGAAATTTATCACAGTATGGAGCTTTTCCTGTGGACATTGTATGATACTATTTATGAGAGTATTGTGCTGTAATTTATCTGGACACTCCATGGCATGCTTTGTCTAGCCACTCTATGGCACTTTTCATCTGAACACACTGTTTATTTTGGAATCCTATTTTGCAATGTACTTGATTGTTGTACAGCTTGTACACCGCAATTTACCTGGACATCTTTGAACAGTTTTACAACCAACTAACACCGGAAGAAAAAATGTCCTGCTTTTTCTGTCAAGATGGGGAAATATAAAAAAGAAACTGTCCACTAACAATCACATCACCTGGATGAACTCAAGGAGACCATCACAAACACCATCTGCAGCATCACAAGCATTACCAGCCAACATAACCCAACCTGCCCAAAGGAGCAGAGACCTGTACGGGGACCACTGTCAGCATCTCCTGGGACTTGTGGGTCATTAAAAAAAAATAAAAATCCACCTACTTGTTCATCTTTTCATCTTGTCATACTATCGCTGGAGGCGGGTAACTTTTTCATTGGCCACCCTGATGTTTTGATCCGCGCAACAGGGAGATGTTAGCGGCGGCCATGTGGGGATCAGGAGCGATGCAGGTGCCAGGGTAAGTATAATCTATATGAGGAGGCCAGGCATTGGGGGCATGTTTTATAGTTTGGATAACCCCCTTTAATGGTAACGCTTCTTTTATTTAAAAAAAAAAAAACAAATGGTGGAACAGAATGCTGTATGGAGCCCAACTTCTAACCTGGAGGGGGCATAACTAACAAAATATGTTGCAAAATTCAAAAACATCTGCACCTAATCTTTTTTTAAATATGAGAAAATACTGTTTTAGGTTGTCATGGATTGTGGTTGTGTAAAGTGTCTATATCATTCGCAGTCCATCCGGTTCTGCTCGGTGGGGGGTCCCTCTACTGTCGGTTCTCTTACTGCTTGTGCTAAATACAGGTTCTTGATGTTAATTGCTTGTTAAGAGTTGTCCTTTCCTTACAATGGGCAGCATTCACTAACATAAATGGTTTGACCCCATGGGTCAGGCTGGGGTTATGCGGCAAGGCCACGAAATGCGTCTGTCTGATTGCTTGAAGAATATCCTCTTTGCACCTGGTGGAATCACTTCAATCAGAAGGTCTCATTGCTGAGCATATAATCATGGCTGTGCAGTATGAATAGAAGCAATCCTTTGTTATACATGTATCATGACCATTAATAGAACCCATTTTGACACGGCTATGCAGGTGTCAAAAGTGACACGGGTGCTGGGGAGCCAGGTAAGTACAACCTCTGTGAGGGTGCCGGGCATACGGGGAGGCATTTTAGGGGTTGGATAACCTCTTTAACCCTTTTTAAGTTTGAGACTACTAAAGATTTTGATATTAACCATTTCTTTGTCCTAGACCACCAGGGATTTTAACATTAAACCTTTCTGTCCCCTAGAGCACCAGGCGTTTTGACATTAACCATTTATCTGCCTTAGATTACCAAGGATTTTGACATCAACCCTTTCTTTGCCCTAGACCACCAGGGATTTTTACATTAACTGATCCATTACCAAAGATCCCCAGGGTTGCAGACATGAACTCTTTTCCTGCCCCAGACACCAGGAATGTTATCATAAACCTATTAAAGGGGTGTTACGGGTTCAGGTCCAATCTTGGGTATATGCTGCTCTTTATTTCTAGCCTACAGATGGGTGGAGCATAGAGCATTTCCTTGCTCCCCCTTGTCACGCTGCAATTGCGCAGCACAAGGATATGTTTTCATTGTGCCAGTGACGTACCGGGCTTCATATCACTATGATAAGCCAAGACTTTTGCCCAGCACTAAGCCCCATGACGTCATGCCAGAGGCTGTTTTGGAGGCGGGTACTACGCAAAGTAGCATCCTGCAGCGCTAGAGAACACCCATCTGTGCTGGTAACGTCACGAGGTTAGTGCTGGGCGAAAGTCTTGGCTTACCATAGCGATAAGAAGCCCGGTACATCGCCATCACAATGAAAACATCCTTGCAATCCACGCAATTGCAATCGTGACATGGGGGAGCATCGCAATGCTTGTATGCTCTATACTCATATGTAGGCTAGAAATAAAGAGCAGCATATACCCATGATTGGCCTTGAAGCTGGAAAACCCCTTTAACTACCATAGCTATTTATAAATAATTTTTTGATTGCCCAGCATATAGGGAATGTGTCCAGGCTCCTAAAGCTTATATTACACGAGCAGATGAAGCAGGGGATTGTCGGGAGGGAAGAGTTCCTTCTCGGCAATTGCCTGCTCGTTAGTGGAGGGGACCACTTAATTTACATGCAGTGATCTCTTCCTCAGTATGGGGAGGAGTGATCGCTTATGCCATCGCTCGTTCTCATGCTAAATGGCTGTTTGCCGGCAGCAGATCGTGGTTAGACAGCACGATCTGCTACTGGCAAATGAGAATTTTTAAACCTGCTGAAGGGTTCCAATTACCTGATCAACAAGCATTTGCTCGTCCATCAGGTAATCGGCGGTAGTATTACACTGCCAGATCGTCGCTAACGAGCGATGATCTGTACAACTATCTGAATGTGTAATGTAAGCTTTACCAGCCCATTCACTAGCTACAAAGGCTTAGAGGGAACATTGCTGGAGAGTAAGATATGATGTAACTTAAGGAAGAGGGTGGGGTGTTGGGATTTGGGGACGCTCAGAAACAAGTGTATTTTCTCTGTTTCAAAAGTCCTTGAAGATTGGCACAAACTTTTATTATTTGTTGTAAGGTGACACATATCCCTGAATATAATCTTACCCCTCCTTCCTGTAGTTCATATATATATAGCCCTCTGCTATCTCACCAATGACCGGGCAGAAGACTGCGGTGCCTGAATTAGCCCAGACCTGTCACCGCACCTTCCTAGAGATGTAAATTGGTAGTTAATGATACAATGGATTTCTGTTCTTTATAAAGCAGAGGTGCAAATGATTAATAACGCTATGGATCGTGTTTCAGGCGTAACTAAAGTCTCCGGAGAACGCAGAGGTGCGACCGAACCACATACATCCTTTCATCCATGTTTTTAATTACATTTTCTTAATTGATGTTCAGCTTCAGCAGTCTGATTACAATACTCCCACAAACTTCACGCTTTACCCTCCATTGTTGGGAACGAACGCACAACAGAACTTTTATCAAAACCTTTTATGTGGAGATTAACCCCTTCTACAGAAATTCTTTGGGGGGCGACTAATTAAGAAGTTAAAACAAATATATTGCGCAATTAATTAAATACATTGCTTATTTTAATCATCTACTGCAACATTAAGGCCCAGATTTACAATTAGTGAGACATCTGAGTGGGGGGAATTATCAAGCTTCTAGGCCAGTTTTCTGGAGTAGAAAAGTCGTAAATTTTGTTACAAGATTCAGACTTTTTAGCTTTTTCCGACACTCTTGCCACGTTTCCAAAAACATGTAGGCGGAGGAGTCCCACCTGTGGCTTGAATAATTTAACAACATGTGTGCCGGAAAATGGGCATAATCTACGCCAGCTCCTGGTTGAAGTAAATTTCAGCTGTGGAGCACATGTGCCACAATTATGAAAAGGTGTGAGCTTCCTAAAAATTGTGGCTCATCTCATGACAAAATTGGTGACAAGACCGGTGTACACAAGATTAATAAATCTCCCCCGTGGAGTCTTTGGCCTCATGCACACATCCCTGAACCACAGTCCGTGAAAACCTGACCTGCCGTCCTGCTGAGTGCACGAGTGCACGGCGTTATTGGTTGCTATGACGCCATGCGCTTCGTGCTGCTGTACAGTAATACACTCGTATGATCTATACAAGTGTATTACTGTACAGTGGCGGCGGCACGAAGCGCACGGCGTCATAGCAACCAATGGTGCTGTGCTCTCCTGCACTCAGGATTATCACAGTGGCTCTGGTTGTATGATAAATTTAGCTCATCTTCAGATTGCCTATGGGCTGTTTCACACAAGGGAGCCCCTTGCGGGAATCACGCTCCGTGTGTGAGTGTGATCCTCCGTTCTGGACTTGTAGGAGCGCAGGGCATTATCATGATTAAGAATTGGACATGTTCTATCTCTCTTTTGGGGCTGCGGAACTGACATATGGATGTGGAGAGCACATGATGCACTGTCAGCATTTTCTGCGGACCCATTGAAATTGATGGGTACACATTCATTCCTCAAAAAAATCGGATGCAGAGCAAAAATACAGTTTTGTGAATAGGGCCTTACAAAGGGGTAGCCAGATGTTTTGTGGAAACATTTTTTTAGCCAAATTTATAATTACAACTTTTTACAAAATGTCTCAAAAAAGTTGCAGGTGTACTCTAGTCCCCTGATGGCAGGCAAACTGATGGAGCCTTTGTAAAAAAATATGCCTTGACTTTTTACCAAAAATTCATAGGTCTTTCATGTGGCAAATTTAAAAAATTGATATTCGACAGTTTGGAAATTTGTTGCAAGAAACTGGCTTCAAACCAAGAGCAAAAAAATCGCATATTGATGCATTACCCCTTATTCTTTCACATATATACACCAGAAATTTTGTCAAGCTTTGGAGAAAAAACTGGCTAAACACTAGATGTGACCTTTTTTCTTGCCAAAGTTGAGTCAACAGTGAATATGGGCATATGTCACACGAAGAGCTGCAAACATTTTTTCACACATTTTGTGCATATTCTATCTTCAGGGGCTCCTGTCTGCTGATAGGTGGGGTGCCCTTGATGTTAGGTAGATGGGTGCCCTTGATGTTAGGTAGATAGGTGCAGGAGGGCACTTCTCAGTAATGGCGTTTCCTTTCCGGTTCCATTTTTAAGCACTGGCCATATGGGTTGTCACTTTTCTAGATTTATGAAAGGCAAATCTGCCTCATGACACTGATATGTCAGTACATAATCAGGCAGGATTGCCATTCATCAGTCTGTGAAATTTATAATGGTGGCCATATTGTCACCCAGCTTTCCCTGATATAACTAAAGAACAGCTCATGGGGAGTTATTGATTTTGCAGGGGCGGTTGCAGTTTATTATCTGTGCCCCGGTTATTGTTCAGAGGCCCCACCCTGGATTCTTTACTGAGATGGTGAATCTTTCAGGTTAATTTGATTTGGCAGCGACCCGGCTGCTCCACACATAATGAATGTGTAAGTCATTTCCACAGCTTTGGTGACTGATCTTCGTGACTTGTTTCTTCTCTATAACATTGACACCATTTATGTGATATTTGTGGAGATCTCCTCATCGTACCCCTGATTCTTCCATCTCTGACTCTTGCACAGCTTATGTCATCTGTGTCTATAACTATAGGTCCCTTCGCACATCAGGTTGACTCTAGCGTTTTTTACCTGTAAAAAAAAGTCATACTTTATTTTTTTCCATTTTTTGCATACAGGGGCCCAGATTTACTAATCCTAAAGATGGCATAAACTTAGACAGTCTGTCTAGACCTGAATCAGATTTATCACAAGGGCTCAGGCTGGATGATGAATGTGGTGCAAGGAAGGACACTTTTCTCTGATTCCATACAAGCTATTGGTTGTGTCACTTTCAGCAGAATTTTACACCAGAATTGTGGTGCAAAATGTCACATCTTAAGCCACACCCCCTTTCTGACAGTCCCTCTCAATTAAGTTAAGCCCCCCTTTTCAAGCAATTTAGAAAAAAGGTGTAGATACCATAGTTGTGCCAAATTGCACCAAAATTGTGCCAATTTGCACCATTTTAAAATAGGTTCTAGGCACAGACACATACTAAAAGTGGACCAGTGTATCTGACCACTAGTGTCTTCATCACGATGTTTCATGACCCTATAGAGAAGCGGATGTGATAAAACGCCAAGAGCTGCAGCGTGCTATGTTTTTGAAAAGAAGCAACACAATAAAAGCCACCTAATGAACAAAAACAGAAGCAAATACATCACAAAAACACTGCTGAGCCTGCTACTTATGCAGAAAAAAAAAAAAAACTCCACTAAAAATGCAACAGCACAGAAAAACCAAGAATCCTGGCACATTCTGACGCTGCCAGTGGCGTAGCTACCGGGGGGCAGGGGGGGCGACGGCTCCGGGCCCCAGTGACTCAAGGGGGCCCATAAAAATAAAAAATCTTACTTACCTGTTCTGCGCTGCGGCTGCCCTCCGGTCCGCGCTCTGCTCTCTTCCCTGACGGCGCGCACTATGACCTGACGCTGCACGCAGCGTCAGGTCATAGTGTGCGCGGGCCAGGGAAGAGAGCGGAGCGCGGACTGGAGGGCAGCCGCAGCGCAGAACAGGTAAGAAAGGTTTTTTATTTTTATCTTATGTGGCTGGGTGGGCTGATCTGAGGTCTGATGGGGGCACAATACGCTGATCTGAGGTCTGATGGGGGGCACAATATGCAGATCTGAGGTTTGATGGGGCACAATACGCTGATCTGAGGTCTGATGGGGGCACATTAAGCTGATCTGAGGTCTGATGGGGGCACAATACGATGATCTGAGGTCTGATGGGGGCACAATATGCAGATCTGAGGTTTGATGGGGCACAATACGCTGATCTGAGGTCTGATGGGGGCACAATACGCTGATCTGAGGTCTGATGGGGGCACAATACGCTGATCTGAGGTCTGATGAGGGCACAATATGCAGATCTGAGGTTTGATGGGGCACAATACGCTGATCTGAGGTCTGATGGGGGCACATTAAGCTGATCTGAGGTCTGATGGGGGCACGATATGCTGATCTGAGGTCTGATGGGGGCACAATACGCTGATCTGAGGTCTGATGGGGGCACAATACGCTGATCTGAGGTCTGATGGGGGGCCACAGTACACTGATCTGAGGTCTGATGGGGGCACAGTACGCTGATCTGAGGTCTGATGGGGGCACATTAGCTGATCTGAGGTCTGATGGGGGCACTACGCTGATCTGAGGTCTGATGGGGCACAGTAGGCTGATGTGAGGTCTGATGGGGGCACAGTAGGCTGATCTGAGGTCTGATGGGGCACAATACGCTAATCTGAGGTCTGATGGGGGCACAGTAGGCTATGTGAGGTCTGATGGGGCACAATACGCTGACTGAGGTCTGAATGGGGACACAGTAGGCTGATGTGAGGTTTGATGGGGGCACAGTAGGCTGATCTGGAGTCTGATGGGGCACAATATGCTAATCTGAGGTCTGATGGGGGGCACAATACGCTGATCTGAGGTCTGATGGGGGCACAATACGCTGATCTGAGGTCTGATGGGGGCACAATACGCTATCTGAGGTCTGATGGGGCACATTCTGCTGATTGAGGTCTGATGGGCACAATATGCTGATCTGAGTCTGATGGGGCACAATATGCTGATCTGAGGTCTGATGGGGCACAATACACTGATCTGAGGTCTGATGGGACACAGTACAGCTGATCTGAGGTCTGAATGGGGGCAACAATAACGCTGATGTGAGGTCTGATGGGGCACATTCTGCTGATGTGAGGTCTGATGGGAGCACAATATGCTGATCTGAGGTCTGATGGGGCACAATACGCTGATCTGAGGTCTGATGGGGACACAGTACGCTGATCTGAGGTCTGATGGGGGCACAATAACGCTGGATGTGAGGTCTGATGGGGGCACATTCTGCTGATGTGAGGTCTGATGGGAGCACAATATGCTGATCTGAGGTCTGATGGGGCACAATACACTGATCTGAGGTCTGATGGGACACAGTATGCTGATCTGAGGTCTGATGGGGGCACAGTAGGCTGATCTGAGGTCTGATGGGGGGCACATTCTGCTGATCTGAGGTCTGATGGGGGGCACATTAAGCTGATCTGAGGTCTGATGGGGGCACAATACGCTGATTGCTGAGGTCTGATGGGGGCACAATACGCTGATCTGAGGTCTGATGGGGCACAATATGCTGATCTGAGGTCTGATGGGGCACAATACACTGATCTAAGGTCTGATGGGGCACAATACGCTGATCTGAGGTCTGATGGGGGCACATTAAGCTGATCTGAGGTCTGATGGGGGCACATTAAGCTGATCTGATGGGGGCAGGGGAGTGATGTAAAAACTGGGGACACGTTTCCTTTAACATAGGAGTCCCCTTGTTTTTTACTCCTATTAATCCTATATTTTACTGCATTATGTGGTAGAGTATTTAGACTAGGGTATGTAGAAAGTCTATTGTACAGTACTTAGCAGCATAGATGATCTTGCAGTTTATACAGTCATCTTTCTAATACAATATTATAACCACAACTAGTAGTATGTGCCTTTGAAGTTGGAAACGTGCGTTTGGGAAGCCAATAAGTGGGGGGCCCACTCAAGTATGTTTCGCCCCCCCTGTGCTGAACCTCTAGCTACGCCTCTGGACGCTGCTCATTGTTCACTCCATGAATTTCAGTGGAAATGAGTATTGGGCTGATCACGCCTTCATCCCAACAAGGAATCAGTTCAAAACTTCCCCTATAAGGGCCCTTGCAGACAAGCGTGAGACTGGGACGTCTCCCGCATCGCGGGCCCTGGCTTGAACTCCCGCCACTGAACAGGGTTACATAGCATTATACTGATTTATGATGCTATGTAACCCTTACAGTTCTGGTATGTGTTGGATAACACTAACATAATGCTGTTAGTTATCCAACACATACCAGAACTGTAAGGGAGTGCCAGGGGTTCAGTACAGGGTACACGATGCGGGAGACGTCCGAGTCTCACGCTTGTCTGCAACGGCCCTAATGTCTCTGAAAACAGTTTGAGGATATAG
>ONZH01021869.1:0-18018 GCA_900303285.1 Rhinella marina
ACACTGTTAAAGGTATTCCGGTTACCATAAATATAACTTATGTTTTTTTTTTATTACTACAGTTCAGTAGTAATAAAAGATGTTTTCCTCCACTGCTGCCCATTGCGTGGCCTCATAAATAAGCATGGTATCGACCTTTAATTCAGGCCACCTTAAAAGAAGTACCCCCGCCCCAGGTCTCACTAAGCCACACCCCGACTTTGTCAGGCCACACCCCATTTCAATCCGCAGCCAACAGAGATTGAAAATATAAAGGTAAAAATCAACTTCTGTCAGCTGCAGGGATGGGTGGGAGGTTGACTTTCTTTCTCCATCAACACACACAAACATTAAATAAAATAGATTAAATCCACCCATGCGAAGCGTCTTGCTTATCCACGCCCCCGACTCTGTCAGGTCACGCCCCCTCCCACTCCGCAGCCAATTGGGATTGAAAAAATGGGAGGGTGATTTTCTCTCTGCAACGACACACAAATATTTTAGATGAAATAGACTAATTATACAGTCATGGCCAAAAGTTTTGAGAATGACACAAATATTATATTTTCACATGATCTGCTGCCCTCTGGTTTTTATGTGTGTTTGTCAGATGTTTTTATAACATACAGAAATATAATTGCAATCATATTATGAGTAACAAAAGCTTATATTAACAGTTAGAATGAGTTAATGCAGCAAGTCAATATTTGCAGTGTTGACCGTTCTTCTTCAGGACCTCTGCAATTCTCCCTGGCATGCTCTCAATCAACTTCTGGACCAAATCCTGACTGATAGCAGTCCATTCTTGCACAATCAATGCTTGCATTTTGTCAGAATTTGTAGGTTTTTGTTTGTCCACCCGTCTCTTGATGATTGACCACAAGTTCTCAATGGAATTAAGATCTGGGGAGTTTCCAGGCCATGGACCCAAAATCTCTATGCTTTGTTCCCTGAGCCATTTAGTTATCACCTTTGCTTTATGGCAAGGTGCTCCATCATGCTGGAAAAGGCATTGTTGATCGCCAAACTGCTCTTGGACGGTTGGGAGAAGTTGCTCTCGGAGTGCATTCTGGTACCATTCTTTATTCATGGCTGTGTTTTTAGGCAAGACTGTGAGAGAGCCGATTCCCTTGGCTGAGAAGCAACCCCACACATGAATGGTTTCAGGATGCTTTACAGTTGCATGAGACAAGACTGGTGGTAGCGCTCACCTCGTCTTCTCCGAATAAGCTGTTTTCCAGATGTCCCAAACAATCGAAAAGGGGATTCATCAGAGAAAATGACTTTACCCCAGTCCTCAGCAGTCCACTCCCTGTACTTTTTGCAGAATATCAGTCTGTCCCTGATGTTTTTTCTGGAGAGAAGTGGCTTCTTTGCTGCCCTCCTTGAGACCAGGCCTTGCTTCAAGAGTCTCCGCTCACAGTGCGTGCAGAAGCACTCACACCTGCCTGCTGCCATTCCTGAGCAAGTTCTGCACTGCTGGTAGCCCGATCCGCAGCTGAAACACTTTAAGAGACGGTCCTGGCGCTTGCTGGTCTTTCTTGGGCGCCCTTGGAGCCTTTTTGGCAACAATGGAACTCTCTCCTTGAAGTTCTTGATGATGCGATAGATTGTTGACTGAGGTGCAATCTTTCTAGCTGCGATACTCTTCCCTGTTAGGCCATTTTTGTGCAGTGCAATGATGACTGCACGTGTTTCTTTAGAGATAACCATGGTTAACAGAAGAGAAACAATGATGCCAAGCACCAACCTCCTTTTAAAGTAAGTGTCCAGTGGTGTCATTCTTACTTAATCATGACAGATTGATCTCCAGCCCTGTCCTCATCAACACCCACACCTGTGTTAATGGAGCAATCACTGAAACAATGTTAGCTGGTCCTTTTAAGGCAGGGCTGCAATGATGTTGAAATGTGTTTTGGGGGATAAAGTTCATTTTCTAGGCAAATATTGACTTTGCAAGTAATTGCTGTTAAGCTGATCACTCTTTATAACATTCTGAAGTATATGCAAATTGCCATTATAAAAACTGAAGCAGTAGACTTTGTAAAAATTAATATTTGTATCATTCTCAAAACTTTTGGCCATGACTGTAGACTACAACCATTTTAAGCGTCTTGCTAAGCCGCGCCCCAACTCTGTCAGGCCACGCCCCCTCTCACTCCGCAGTCATTCTGAAATGACACATAGAAACATTAAATGAAATAGATTAATTGCACCTATGCGAAGCTCTTTGCTAAGCGACGCCCCCAACTCTGTAAGGCCATGCCCCCTCCCACTCCACAGCCAACAGGGATTGAAAAAATAAAGGTAAAAATCAACTTCTGTCAGCTGCAGGGATTGGTGGGAGGTTGACTTTCTTTCTGCAACGACACACAGAAACATTAAATGAAATAGATTAAATACACCCATGTGTAGCAACTTGCTAATCCACGCCCCCGACTCTGTCAGGTCACGCCCCCTCCAACTCCGCAGCCAATGGAATTGAAAAAATAAAGGTAAAAATAAACTTCTGTTTGCTGCAGGGGTGGGAGGGTGAATTTCTCTCTGCAACGACACACAAAAATTTTAGATAAAATAGACTAATTATAGACTACAACTGTTTGAAGCGTCTTGCTAAGCACCGCCCCCAACTCTGTCAGACCACGCCCCCTCTCACTCCACAGCCATTCTGCAACGACACACAGAAACTTTAAATGAAATAGATTAAATCACCTATGCGAAGCACTTTGCTAAGCCACGCCCCCAACTCTGTCAGGTCATGCCCCATCCCACTTCGCAGCCAACGGGGATTGAAAAAATGAAGGAAAAAATAAACTGCAGGGGTGGGAGGGTGAATTTCTCTTTGCAACGACACACAAAATTTTAGATGAAATAGACTAATTTCAGACTACAACCGTTTGAAGCATCTTGCTAAGCCACGCCCCCAACACTGTCAGGCCACGCCCCTTCCCACTACGCAGGCAACGGGGATTGAAAAAAATCAGCTGCAGGGGTGGGAGGGTGAATTTCTCTCTGCAACGACACACAAAAATTGTAGATGAAATAGACTAGACTAGACTAGACTAATAATAAAAGATGTTTTTTTCCACTGCTACCCATTGCGGGTCCTCATAAATTACCATGTCATCGACCTGTAATTCATGCCACCCTCAAAAGAAGGATTTAAAACCCTGCCCCAGATCTCGCGAAACCACTCCCCGACTCTGTCAGGCGATGCCCCCTCCCACTCCGCAGCCAACGGGGATTGAAAAAATGAAGGTAAAAATCAACTTCTGTCAGCTGCAGGGGTGGGAGGGATTTGGGATTTCTTTCTGCAACAACATACAGAAACATTAAATGAAATAGATTAAATATACCCGTGCAAAGCAATGTTTTCTTCCACTGTTACCCATGGCGTGTCCTCATAAATTACCATGGCATCAACCTGTAATTCTGGCCACCATCAAAAGAAGGACTTAAAACCCCACCCCAGGTCTTGCTACGTTACCCCCCCGACTCGGTCAGACCACGACCCCTCCCACTCCGCAACCAATGAAGATTGAACAATTGAAGGTAAAAATCAACATCTGTCAGCTGCAGGGATGGGAGGGAGGATGACTTTCTCTCTGCAACGACACACAGAAACATTAAATGAAATAGATTAAATATACCCGCGCAAAGCAATGTTTTCTTCCACTGCTCAAATTACCATGGCATTAACCTATAATTCAGGCCACCCTGAAAAGAAGGACTTAACCCCCCCCCCGTGTCCCATTAAACCACGCCCCCTCCCACTCCGCAGCCAATGGGGATTGAAAAAATGATGGTAAAAATTAATTTCTGTCAGCTGCAGGGATGGGAGGGAGGATGACTTTCTCTCTGCAATGACACACAGAAACATTAAATGAAATAAATGAAATATACCCAGGCGAAGCCGGGTCTTTCTGCTAGTATATATATAAAAATGAGGTTCTGTCTGTCTGTTCTTTAGGCGCAACCAAACAGCTGGACTGATCTTCACCAAATTTGGCACACAGGTACATCAGGTGTCCGGGGAGGTTTTAGACTGGGTCTAAGCTTTCTAGGACTTACCGTATCTGATATATTCCCAAAATATGACCTGCATTAGCCAATATTAGCCTGGAAGTCTTTCTTTTCATATCCCAACTGCTATACACACGGTCACATGTCCCTTATCAGCCAATAGAAGCTTGCAGGCCCTTGGTCTCCACACACACACACACACACACACAATTTTACTGCAGGTTTCTATAACAACCCAGCCCAGTAAACAGGCTGGTATTGAGAGGTAATTAGCAGACTGCTGAGGAGCTCAAGTAAATAGGTAAATTCAGTGCTTACCTCCCACAGGCCTTGGCGCAGCCTGCTTCTTACACACAGTTACATACATGTACACACAGTTTCACTCCAGGTTTCCATAACAACCCAGACATTTTTATTTACTGCTGTAGGTCAGCTTAAGGCTATGGCTACACAATGACATGTGTTGCATGACAAAAAGTCGCATGAAACATAGAGAACAACTACACTGCTACATGTGTCGCGAGACATTGATGTTGCAACAATGTTGTGCAACAATTATTATAATGATAAACTATGGTGTTGCACTATGGCATGCGACACTCTGCGACACCATAGCCTATCATTATAAAAATTGTTGCGTGACATTAGTGCGACAAGTCATCGTGTAGACCTAGCCTTGTGGAGGGCGTTGTGGAGGTCACTGTTTAGTGGGCAGGGGCCACTGTGGAGGTCACTGTTAAGGCAGCAGTGTACTGTGACGTCACTGTTGAGGGAACGAGGTACTTTGACAGACACTGTTAAAGGGACGGTTGCTGTGGGGGTCTCAGTTAAAGGGGTAAGAAACAGTGGAGGTCACAGATAAAGGGACGGTCCCCTATGGAGGTCAATGCTAAGGGGCGGGGTGCTGTAGAGGTCACTGTTAAGGAGGCAGGCCCCTAAAGTAGTCACTGTCAAGGAAGTGGGGTGCTGTGAAACTCACTGTTAAAGGGGCATGGATGAAATATACTCGTGCGAAGCCGGTTCCTTCTGCTAGTATATATATATATATATATATATATATATACACACACACACAGCTATTGTATTGAACCCCACAAAAAAAAATAAAACATTCTGTGAAAATGTTATCCTTGGCAATAAGCTACATTGTCCCTGACCAATTTTCACTCTCCTTCCTAAAATTGTTTTCCTGGTAGACATCACACAAAACCACCCTTTCTCACAGGCCAGAACAGAATAGAGTTCTGCTTGTTCTCCTAGGAACCTCCCTACCTGTTGCATCTCCAGGAAACCCTCTCCCCACCTTCTTTCAGGGTCTTGTGAGAACTAGTGATGAGCGAGCATGCTCGGCTGAATGCTGTATTCGGTCGAGCATGGTGGCGCTCGGGATCACGCGATGTTTGGCACCCGGTGACATGTGACTGGCTCAGACCGAGTCAGGGAGAGCTGCTGCAAGGAGGGACAGATAGTGTAGGGAGAGAAATTGGCTAGGCAGGGCTAGTATTTCTGTGGAAAAGACCCAAAATCCCTTGTAAGGGCTATTGTGTTATCTGGCTACAATATATTTATTATTTTTTGGGGGTAAAAAATTGCACAAGGTGGCCTGACCTTAACGCCACCTGCGCAGCTTCTGCATTCTAATCCTTTCTGTATCCCATATACCTGACATCCGTTGCTATTTTTTCTGCCGCTAATCAAGCCGACAGTACCTCATCTGCGGAGGAAAAAAGGATACAATGCAACAGCACCCTGCAAAGCAAATCAAGTACAACAATGTCATAGTAGTAGAAGGTATTCTGGTGTTAATGCTACGCTTATTTGAAAAAATGTAAAAAAAAAATTGAAAAATGTAAAAAAAAAAAAAAAAAATTATATGAAATTGAGATTCTTGGCAAATACATTTTGTACAAAATTATCTGAGCCTGTCTGCCAAACGTCAAGGCGATCTCTGTAAGACGGGACCTAACACTAAATACTACCTGTTATGTATCAACATAAAGTTCAGGGAGTGAAGGCTCCATGTGCTTTCATTTCAATGCCAAAATGGCTTCCATTGAATGCAGATACCAACATGCAAGCACAGCTTTATACTTACACTAATTAAAATCAGACTCTGGGGCAGACAGGCTGGTCAGGAGTGCACGACTGAGTGGAGTAGCCACACCTCCAATGCAAATTGCAAAGAAAAAGGGGGTCAGTCAGCACCACCAAATGAGCAGATGCACGTTGCTATGGCTAAATACACAAAGGAAAAAAAGATACAATGCAACAGCACCCCGCAAAGCAAATCAAGTACTACAATGCCATAGTAGTAGAAGGTATTCTGGTGTTAATGCTACGCTTATTTGAAAAAATGTAAAAAAAAATTTTGAAACATTTTTTTTAATATGAAATTGAGATTCTTGGCAAATACATTTTGTACAAAATTATCTGAGCCCGTCTGCCAAACGTCAAGGCGATCTCTGTAAGACGGGACCTAACACTAAATACTACCTGTTATGTATCAACATAAAGTTCAGGGAGTGAAGGCTCCATGTGCTTTCATTTCAATGCCAAAATGGCTTCCATTGAATACAGATACCAACATGCAAGCATTGCATGTCCAGGTGCGAGGGTCCAGGTGCAGGGCGGGAGGCATCTGGGTCTGCATCTTGGCTAGCACGTAACACAGGGAAGAGGAGGCAGTGGTGTGACCCGCAGACACTGATTGTGGATCCAGGCATTTGGCCTACCTATTAGGGTGCTTTGCTGCCATGAGGATCATGCTGGTGGTAGTCAGGTTGCTAGTGTTCATGCCCCTGCTCATTTTGGTACGGCACAGGTTGCAAATGACAATTCTTTTATCATCCACACTTGTTGGTGTGGCCTGCCTTCTCCCTATTGCCACCCCACTGCCTCTTCCAGCCTGTTGCGGTGCTGCGGATCCCTCCCCCTCTGTACTGCTGTCCTCACTCAGCTTGCCACCTTCCCATGTTGGGCCAATGATTTCATCGTCTACCACCTCCTCTTCCACTTCTTCACTCTGCTTCTCCTCCTGACAAGTTGACCTTCAGTGCTGCTGACACACAAAAACATTAGGGGCGAGTGCCTACTGCTGATCTGACCATCTAAAACATTAGGGGCGAGTACCTGCTGCTGATCTGACAGTTTAAAACGTTAGGGGTGAGGGCATGCTGCTATTTGCGCTTTATATACAAGTAAATATATGTTTCCTAACAATATTTCCTCTAAAATCGATGTTATATTTGGTTTTGGGGGGTATTCTTGTCGTTCCGTAAAAGTGGCGTACTACTCGGACAACATCATTCCCAGCAGTGACTTCAGTGTCCAAGATCCAGACATCCTCCCCATGCTGTTCCCAAACCATTTCAGTGGTGTTTCCACCATTTTCTCAACTTTCCCTATGAACCAGACACCCTCCCCTCTTCAGAGCAGGGGTGCCTGGTTTAGTGCTCGGGTTCTCCCATTGACTTCCATTATACCGAGCCGAGCACCCAAGCACTACCTAGTGTTCGGCCAGAGCACCCGAGCACCCGAGCACCCGAGCAGTACGGTGCTTGATGAAGACTAATGAGAACCGTTTTTCTTCCATCCTAGTGCTTTTTTCCAACTAGCATGTGCACTAAAATAGTGCTATGTGCAGTTTTAGTGTATTTGTCCAAAACAAACTCTGAAAGATTCAGGTTTGTCAGCTGTCGCTCATCCTTAACCTTCAGTAACCTTTGATTAAGCCCTGTCCTTCACACATTCAAGCCCTTTCCATCACCTGCTGCTTCCAACTCAAAATATCTCTCGGATATACATATTCATCAACCAGGAGTCTGCAAAAATGCTTTCACATGCCCTTATCATTTCCCACCTAGACTACTGTAACATTCTTTCTCTGTTGCCTTCCATCTGGCACACTCACACCCCTCCAATCTATCCACAACTCTGATGCCCGACAAATCCACCATTCCCCCATTAATCCACTGTTTCTCCCCACTGTCAATCCTATCATTGGCTCCCTATAGTCCAGCGTTCAGTTTAAAATACTAACAAAGACATATAAGGCTTTCACAACCTGTTCCCTCTGTTTATCTCTTAGCTACATAAATTCCTGATACGTTCACCACTTATAATCTGTGATCCTAACAATACCTCCTTCTTTTCTCTCCTCGTATCATCCCCCCCCATTGGTTTCAACATATCAGACTCTCACCTACAGTAGAAACTTTCAAAAGAAACCTGAAAACCCACTTCTTTAGACAAGCCTCCAATTTACAGTAACTCTGCTGCCACTATAGTGCAGTGACCAGATTTCTCTTCCCTTCTGTATCAGTTTGTAACTTGTCTTGTTCATTTTTATTACAATTGTTTTGAATTATGTATGTATACCCATTTTCATATATATAGCAACATGGAATTAATGAAACTTTAATAAATATTACTAACTAGCACAAGGACCCGGCTTCGCCCGGGTATATTTCATCTATTTAATTTCTATACTGTATTCACCCCAGAGAGTCGGACCTCACCGGCCATGCCACTAAATGTGAAGCCATGCCCCCGGCCCCCATGAAGCCACACCCCTAAACATGAGGCCATGCCCCCTGACTCAGTGAAGACACAGAGGAGAAGCTGTCTGAGCGTGAGCTACTGAAAGGGTGGACATCCCTGCGTCCTTCCAGGCACTGCGCCAGACGGAGGACAGGGAGCCAGAAAACCGGACTGTCTAGCCTAAAACCGGACATCTGGCCACCCTAACATCAGCCTGCCCCTAGGGAGGCTGGAAAGTCTGGCTTTCTGGCTCCCTGTCCTCCGTCATGCGCAGGGCCTAGATGGACACAGGGATGTCCTTTTGAACAGCTCACTCTCAGACAGCAGCACTGTGCAGTCTGAACATGAGCTGCAGGGAGAAAGTCACCCTCCCTCCCACCCCTGCAGCTGACAGAAGTTGAGTTTTACCTTCATTTTTTTAATCCCCATCGGCTGTGAAGTGGAAGGGGGCATGGCCTAACCGAGTCGGGGACGTGTCTTAGCAGGACCTGGGGGTGGGGCTTTTAAGTCCTTTTATTTGAGGGTGGTTTGAATTACAGGTCGATGCCATGATGATTTATGAGGAAACACAGTGGGTAGCAGTGGAAGAAAATATCTTTTGTAAATATGTAAAATTTACATTGTATTAGGTAATGATTGATGATGAGTTAGTCTAAAACATAAGTTATATTTATGGTAACCGGAATACTCCTTTAACAGTGTCATCCACAGCGTCCTGCCCCTTTAAATCTGACCTACAGCAGTGAAGGAATATGGCTGGGTTGTTATGGAAACCTGGTGTGTGTGGAGACTAATGGCCTGTGAGCTTCTATTGGCTGATAAGGGTCATGTGACCAGGCTGCTATTGACTAATGCATTTTTTGGGAATATCTCAGGAACAGTATGTCCTGGAGAGCTGAGAGCCTTTCTAAAACCTTCCCTAATATCTAATTCCTAATATCTAATTGTGAGAGGTACATACCATATAGGAATAAAATAATAAGAAACAAGAAAAAACCAATGTGGATAAATAGAACTGTAAAGAAAGCAATAAATGACAAAAAGAAAGCATTTAAATCACTAAAACAGGAGGGGAGTGAGGAAGCATTGAAAAACTATAAGGAAAAAAATAGAATATGTAAAAGACACATAAAAACAGCCAAACTAGAGACCGAGAGATTAATCGCCAAAGAGAGTAAAACTAACCCTAAAATGTTCTTCAATTATATAAATACTAAAAAGTATAAACCTGAAGGTGTGGGCCCCTTACAGAGTAATGAGGGGGGAGTAGCAGAGAGCGATGAGGAGAAAGCGAAGCTGCTAAATAACTTTTTCTCCACTGTATTCACTGAGGAAAATAAAATGTCAGATGAAATGCAGAGTATAAAAGTAAATTCCCCTTTAAAAGTGTCCTCTCTGACCCAGGAAGAGGTGCAGCAACGTCTTAAAAATATTAAAATAGACAAATCACCAGGACCGGATGGCATACACCCCCGTATCCTAAGAGAATTAAGTAATGTAATCGACAGACCCTTATTTCTGATATTTAAGGACTCTATACTGACGGGGAGTGTTCCACAGGATTGGCGCATAGCAAATGTGGTGCCAATATTCAAAAAGGGTCCAAAAACAGAGCCTGGAAACTATAGGCCGGTAAGTTTAATGTCTGTTGTGGGTAAACTGTTTGAAGGTTTTCTGAGAGATGCTATCTTGGAGTACCTCAATGAAAATAAGCAAATAACTCCATATCAGCATGGCTTCATGAGGGATCGGTCATGTCAAACCAATTTAATCAGTTTCTATGAGGAGGTAAGTTCTAGACTTGACCGCGGCGACTCAATGGATGTCGTATATTTGGACTTCTCCAAAGCGTTTGACACTGTACCACATAAAAGGTTAGTATACAAAATGAGAATGCTTGGCCTGGGAGAAAATGTCTGTATGTGGGTAAGTAACTGGCTTAGTGATAGAAAACAGAGGGTGGTTATTAACGGTACATACTCAGATTGGGTCACTGTCACTAGTGGGGTACCACAGGGGTCTGTATTGGGTCCTATTCTTTTCAATATATTTATTAATGATCTTGTAGAAAGCTTGCACAGTAAAATATCAATTTTTGCAGATGACACTAAACTGTGTAAAGTAATTAACACAGAAGAGGACAGTGCACTGCTACAGCAGGATCTGGATAGACTGGAGGCTTGGGCAGAAAAGTGGCAGATGAGGTTTAACACTGACAAATGTAAGGTTATGCATATGGGAAGGAATAATGCAAGTCACCAGTACATACTAAATGGTAAAGCATTGGGTAACTCTGACATGGAAAAGGACCTAGGAATTTTAGTGAACAGCAAACTAAGCTGCAGAAACCAGTGTCAGACAGCTGCTGCCAAGGCCAATAAGATAATGGGTTGCATCAAAAGAGGCATAGATGCCCGTGATGAGAACATAGTCCTGCCACTTTACAAATCACTAGTCAGACCACATATGGAGTACTGTGTACAGTTCTGGGCTCCTGTGAACAAGGCAGACATAGCAGAGCTGGAGAGGGTTCAGAGGAGGGCAACTAAAGTCATAGCTGGAATGGGTGGACTACAATACCCAGAAAGATTATCAAAATTAGGCTTATTCACTTTAGAAAAAAGACGACTGAGGGGAGATCTAATAACTATGTATAAATATATCAGAGGTCAGTACAGAGATCTCTCCCATCATCTATTTATCCCGAGGACAGTGACCATGACGAGGGGACATCCTCTGTGTCTGGAGGAAAGAAGGTTTGTACATAAACATAGAAGAGGATTCTTTACGGTAAGAGCAGTGAGACTATGGAACTCTCTGCCTGAGGAGGTGGTGATGGTAAGTTCACTAAGAGAGTTCAAGAAGGGCCTGGATGTATTTCTGGAGGGTAATAATATTACAGGTTATAGTTACTAGAGAGGGGTCGTTCGTTGATCCAGGGAGTTATTCTGATTGTCTGACTGGAGTCGGGAAGGAATTTTTCCCCCTAAAGTGAGGAAAATTGGCTTCTACCTCACAGGGTTTTTTGCCTTCCCCTGGATCAACTTGTAGGAAAACAGGCTGAACTGGATGGACAGATGTCTTTTTTTCGGCCTTACAAACTATGTTACTATGTTACTATGTTACTATGTTCCCGGACACCTGATGTACCTGTGTGCCAAATTTCGTGATTGTAGCTGCGACAATGCCAATTCCTTTAGCAGACATACATACACTCAGCTTTACACCAAATTATTATGCAAATTGGATTTAAGTGTCATAAAGATTACATTTGTAGTTTTTCAATGAAACTCATTGATGGTATTGTGCCTCAGGGCTCTTTGGATCACTGAAATGAATCTCAGATACCTGTGATAATTAGTTTGCCAGGTGAGCCCAATTAAAGGAAAACTGGATGTTCCACAATATTAAACAGGCCACTGTTTTCAAGTAAAATGGGAAAGAAAAAGGATCTCTCTGCTGCCGAAAAGCATCAAATAGTGCAATGCCTTGGACAAGGGATGAAAACATTACATATTTCACGAAAACTTAAGCGTTATCATCGTACTGTGAAGAGATTTGTGGCTGATTCAGAGCACAGACGTGTTTGTGCTGATAAAGGCAGAATGAGGAAGGTTTCTGCCAGGCAAGTTCATAGGATTAAGAGAGCAGCTGCTAAAAAGCCATTACAA
Source organism: Rhinella marina (assembly GCA_900303285.1). Taxonomy (NCBI): domain Eukaryota; kingdom Metazoa; phylum Chordata; class Amphibia; order Anura; family Bufonidae; genus Rhinella; species Rhinella marina. Next base: position 12,213 of record ONZH01021869.1, read on the forward strand.
ACCAGCAAAGAGATATTTGAAGCTGCTGGTGCCTCTGGAGTCCCTCGAATCTCAAGGTGTAGGATGCTTCAAAGGCTTGCTGTGGTGCATAAACCTACTATTCCGCCACCCCTAACCAGTGCTCACAAGCAGAAACGGTTGCAGTGGGCCCAGACATATATGAAGACTAATTTTCAAACAGTCTTGTTTACTGATGAGTGTCGTGCAACCCTGGATGGTCCAGATGGATGGAGTAGTGGATGGTTGGTGGATGGCCACCATATCCCAACAAGGCTGCGACATCAGCAAGGAGGTGGAGGAGTCATATTTTGGACCGGAATCAGGGGGAGAGAGCTTGGCCTGTTAGGATGTTTTGGATTTAAATAGCTTTTTATTTCAGTGAATGTGACCTCCTAATGCTGCAAATTCCACAAATGAGCATTTTCAGTTCTTAAAAACATATAAAATGTTTAGAAACTCTACTGTGCATAATAATTTGGAACAGTGCATTTTGAGTTTTTTTAATTTTTGAAGAATATTCTGTTATCATTGGGAGGTTTGTCCAATAAAATTGGGTGATGACTTTTATTATACTGACTGTCATTTGCACCGATCATTTAGGAAAATCAGAGATAAATATCATTTGCATAATAATTTGGAACATGGTGTATATATTAGATAATTTGTAACATTTAGAAGTCTATTTAGGACACACAAGATTGCCTAGACATCTTCTCATCTCTAAGCAATATTCGGTTTGTACTGATTTTGGTACAGGGAAAATAAAGAAAGATCTCATCTTCTTTGAAAATACTGAGAAACTGATACAAAGGTATTTTAGAAAGTTTTCTTATATCTTTTAGTACACGGTGAGAACATTTTATTTAAATCAAACCAGAAAACGAACATATTTAAGATTATATTTACATATCACTTTGACTTGTTCAGATTTGACAAGGATTCAAGAGAACTAGAGATGAGCGAGCACTAAAATGCTCGGGTGCTCGTTATTCGAGTCGAACTTTTCCCGATGCTCGGGTGCTCGTTTCGAATAACGAACCCCATTGAAGTCAATGGGAGACTCGAGCATTTTTGCAGGGGACCAAGGCTCTGCCTAGGGAAGGCTGGGTGAAAACCTGGAAACCTCAGAAAATGATGGAAACACCATGGAAATGGACAGGAAACAGCAGGGGCAGCATGCATGGATGCCTCTGAGGCTGCCTAATCCCACCATTACCCCAAAATCTCAGGCAACAGCCTGGTGGTTACCCTCATGGCAATTGTGCTCACCCAGACAAAGAAAGGTGAGGCACATGCCCATCACATGTTAGGGAAGCACCCAACTAGGTGCAACGAAGGTCCATCACCGCCTGCAGGTGACACCACTGCTCATGCTGGCACTGCTGTGCTATCCCCCTCCCCACGACGCAGGCATAAGCCTGACACATCATGGTGACAGCGTAGTGACACCAACAAGTGACCAAGTTAGATTGAGGTAGCAGTCAAATTTCTGTAGGCGAGCCTCCCAAACATTTGTTTTGGAGTGTCCGAAGTTGACCCTCCTAAAAAATTGTTTAGGAGTGTCTGTAGTTGACCCTTCTGTAAAATATTTTATTTGTTTTCCCTGTTATTAGTTAATGTACAACCCATGGCTGGCATGGTGAGAATATATAGGTTTTGCGTCACAGACGGTCCACTGCACCATTACATTTTCTTCATCATTGCCAATTACTTTTTCACTAACTGTTGTCTGGCAATGATAAAGGGTAAGGTGAATCCACTGCAGAAGAAAAGTGTCATCCTCCTACAATTCTACACTTGCTCTCAATTGAAAAGGGGATGTTCGTGCCGTGGCCTTCCTCATAGTGGCCGCTTCTGCGGATGACAGAGGTGGTGTACCTACTGACAGCCTGACCGAACAAGATGGCAGACGGAGAGACACTCCCTCATGTAAAATTGTTTTGGAGTGTCTGCGGTTGACCCTCCTGTAAAATATTTTTTTTCCCTGTTATTAGTTAATGTACAACCCATGGCTGGCACGGTGGGAATATATAGGTTTTGCGTCACAGACTGTCCACTGCACCGTTACATTTTCTTCATCATTGGCAATTACTTTTTCACTAACTGTTGTCTGGCAATGATAATGGGGAAGGTGAATCCACTGCGGAAGAAAAGTGTCATCCTCCTACAATTCTACACTTGCTCTCAATTGAAAAGGGGATGTTCTTGCCGTGGCCTTCCTCATAGTGGCCGCTTCTGCGGACGACAAAGGTGGTGTACCTACTGACAGCCTGACCGAAGACGATGGCAGACTGGGAGACACTCCCTCATGTAAAATTGTTTTGGAGTGTCTGCGGTTGACCCTCCTGTAAAATATTTTTTTTCCCTGTTATTAGTTAATGTACAACCCATGGCTGGCACGGTGGGAATATATAGGGAAGCACCCAACTAGGTGCAACGAAGGTCCATCACCCATGCCCATGCTGGCACTGCTCTCCTATCCCCAGCCACACGATGCAGGCATAAGCCAGACGCAGCATGGCGGTGACAACAGAGTGACCGAGTTAGACTGAGGTAGCAGGAGGTGAAGCATCCTCCAAGTGGGCAGCACATGAGCGGCCCCAGGATCAGACTCGGTCAGAGTATGTGAAATGTTCAGGGTGGCCGAACGCCGGGCTCGACGGCGGACCCGTTTCGGGTTATCGATTGTCGAAATGTTGAAATGTTGGCTTACATCAAGTTTAGTATCTGTTCTTATCAGTTGCTGTGGCTGTTGGTGGTAAAGTGGTGAGCATAGCTGCTTCCCAAGCAGTTGACCCGGGTTCGATTCCCGTCTATCGCAGGAGGCAATTAAAAGAAGAACCAAAAAAAAATCTGTCCAATATCTAATACGTCCCCTACCCGGGTAAATTGTTTGGAGAGAGGGGGCAGGGTAGGCGGAGGGCAGGCTGGGGGGAAGGAGGTTGAGCTGGAAGAGCCAGAGGAGTACTCCCTGGGCTAGCGTGTGTGGTGGTGACAACAGCCAGATGGAGTTCGAATGACGACGCGGGACCCCAACTTAAAAATTTAGCATCAACCGGTACAGTTGTAAACTATGAGCTCGATCAAGTGTGGTATGTGTTCTATGTATACTACTCAGTTTAATACCATATATGGCACCTATCCGGAAAAATAGTTTGGAGAGAGAGAAAGAGAGGAAAAAGACGTAAATTGTTTGGAGAGAGGGCCTATAGGTGGAAGGGCAGGCTGGGGGGAAGGAGGTTGAGCTGGAAGAGCCAGAGGAGTGCCCCCTTGGCTAGCGTGTGTGGTGGTTACAATAGCCGGATGGAGTTCGAATGACGACGCAGGACCTCAACTTAAAAATTTAGCATCAACTGGTACAGTTGTAAACAATGAGCTCGATCAAGTGTGGTATGTGTTCTATGTATTCTTCTCAGTTTATTATTGTATATGGCACCTATCCGCTGTAGGTGGACCTCCGGAAAAATTGTTTGGAGAGAGGGCCTATAGGTGGACCTCTGTAAAAATTGTTTGGAGAGAGGGCCTGTAGGTGGACCCCCAGAAAAATTATTTAGAGAGAGGGCCTGTAGGTGGACCTCCGGAAAAATAGTTTGGAGAGAGAGAAAGAGAGGAAAAAGATGTAAATTGTTTGGAGAGAGGGCCTGTAGGTGGACCTCTGTAAAAATTGTTTGGAGAGAGGGCCTGTAGGTGGACCTCCAGAAAAATTATTTAGAGAGAGGGCCTGTAGGTGGACCTCCGGAAAAATAGTTTGGAGAGAGAGAAGAGAGGAAAAAGATGTAAATTGTTTGAAGAGAGGGTCTGTAGGTGGGGGGCAGGCTGGGGGAAAGGAGGTTAAGCTGGAAGAGCCAGAGGAGTACTTCCTGGGCTAGCGTGTGTGGTGGTGACAACAGCCGGATGGAGTTCGAATGACGACGCAGGACCCCAACTTAAAAATTTAGCATCAACTGGTACAGTTGTAAACTATGAGCTCGATCAAGTGTGGTATGTGTTCTATGTATTCTTCTCAGTTTAATACCGTATATGGCACCTATCCGCTGTAGGTGGACCTCCGGAAAAATTGTTTGGAGAGAGGGCCAGTAGGTGGAACTCTGTAAAAATTGTTTGGAGAGAGGGCCTGTAGGTGGACCTCTGGAAAAATTGTTTGGAGAGAGGGCCTGTAGGTGGACCTCTGGAAAAATTGTTTGGAGAGAGGACCTGTAGGTGGACCTCTGGAAAAATTGTTTGGAGAGAGGGCCTGTAGGTGGACCTCTGGAAAAATTGTTTGGAGAGAGGGCTGTAGGTGGACCCCGGAAATTGTTTGGAGAGAGGCCTGTAGTGGACCTCTAGAAAAATTGTTTGGAGAGAGGGCCTGTAGGTGGACCTCCAGAAAAAATTATTTAGAGAGAGGGCCTGTAGGTGGACCTCCGGAAAAATTGTTTGGAGAGAGGGCCTGTAGGTGGACCTCCGGAAAAATTGTTTGGAGAGAGGGCCTGTAGGGGGCCCTCCTGAAAATTTGTGGTAAAAGAGTGTCAGTTGGACCTCTAAAAAATGGGGTTTTTTTTGGCAGCGTTAGGCAAAGACGACAAGGAGGAGGAGGAGTAGGAGGAGTAGAGAAGAGGAATCGGATACATAAGTAATGTAAATCTTTAGCTGCTTTCCCCCGGAGGAGATTTGAATTCCGGTGAAATCCAGGCTTTGTTCATTTTAATAAGCGTCAGCCTGTCAGCGCTGTCAGTTGACAGGCGTGTAGGCTTATCGGTGATGACGCCACCAGCTGCACTGAATACCCGCTCTGACAGCACGCTAGCGGCAGGGCAGGCCAGCACCTCCAAGGTGTACAGCGCCAGTTCAGACCACGTGTCCAGCTTTGAAACCCAGTAGTTGTATGGAGCAGAGTGATCGCTATGGACGTTGGTATGGTCAGCTAGGTACTCCCTCACCATCTTTCTGTACAGCTCCCCCCTACTCTGCCTAGACTGGGGACAGGTGACAGTGTCTTTCTGGGGTGACATAAAACTGGCAAAGGCCTTGGAGAGCGTTCCCCTGCCAGTGCTGGACAAGCTGCCTGCTCGCCTCCTCTCCCCGCTACTTAGCCCAGTGAACCATGCCCTCTGCCGCTAGCCTTTCCTTTCCTCTGCAGGGATGAGAGTGGAAAGGTTTTGCTTGTACAGTGGGTCCAGGAGAGTAAACACCAAGTAATCGGTGTTTGAAAAAATGCTTCTAACACGAGGGTCACGGGATAGGCAGCCTAACATGAAGTCTGCCATGTGCGCCAGAGTCCCAACACGCAAGAATTCCCTCTCCTCACTGGCCTAACTCTCCATTTCCTCCTCCTCCTCCTCCAAGTCCTCCCTTTTCAGCCCATACACGCTCAAGAGTTAAGAAGGACTGAGCACTGGTACCCTCTTCTGTCTCGCAGACATTCTCCTCCTCTTCCTCCTCATCCTCATCCTCCTCCTCCGATACGCGCTGAGAAACAGACCGGAGGGTGCTCTGGCTATCAAGCGACGTATCTTCCTCCACCGTCTCTTGTGACAAGCGCAAAGCATCCGACTTGATGCTGAGCAGTGAGTTTTTCAACAGGCAAAGCAGCGGGATGGTGAGGCTGATAATGGCGGCATCGCCGCTGACCATCTGTGTTGACTCCTCAAAGTCACTCAACACCTGGCAGATATCAGACATCCACGTCCACTCCTCATTGTAGACTTGAGGAATCTGACTGACCTGACTACCAGTTCTGGTGGAAGTTGACATCTGGCAGTCTACAATCGCTCTGCGCTGCTGGTAAACTCTGGATAACATGTTTAATGTCGAATTCCATCTCGTG